>CM050517.1:92395541-92633041 GCA_027563665.1 Antrozous pallidus
ATAGGGAAATGACCACAGCATTCCTTGCCATTGATGTTTACCATAGGGTTAAGAGTCCTCGAGCCAATTGAAATATTTTAAGGAGAAAAGCATTCCAGAAGGCAAACATCTATGATAAAAGAATAGTTCTTAAAATTATTTTCCTTTGTGGATTTTACATGACTGCAAACAACTTAAAGATTTGAGGCCTAAGAAAGTAGCACTTACCTTGTCTGCAAGTTGAGCAGAGTGATGTCTTTGCAAATCCACTGCCAGGACCATTGAGGCTCTCCCCCTGGGGAACCAGCAGGCTCGGAATGCGAGCTTTTCAAATGTAAAGTAGGGTATTTTAGCCCCCTACCTTCTTCTCTCTGAGAGCAGACAACTTCAAGTCTTAAAAATGCAGCCCTGAATTGTTACAAGGGCATTTGTAAGGGCTGAGGACAGCTTGGGCTGCAAGCCACGGTCTTTATTCAGGCTAACGCCCCAGCAGGCAGGGGATTGATTTACATAAGCTGGGAGTTCTATATTTTCCTGAATCCTCTTTAACTGTACTAACGTTATACTGGAATCTGATAGGGAAACTTTTACTGAATCCTAGAGATAGCGGAGTTAGTCTGATCCTCTGTGCTTTCTAAGTTAGATGTGGGAAAATAACTTCATAATAAAGAAAAACCTCCCTTTATCCGTGTATTTTGGAAATGGGGTCATTCCATGGAGTTGCAAGAAAAGCATTTCGGCCCTGGCTGGGTAGATCAGTTGGTTGGAGCATCAGCCCATACCCCAAAAAGTTGCAGGTTCGATTCCTGGTCAGGGCACATATTTAGGTTGTGGGTTCCATCCCTGATCTGGGCACATATAGATCTATCTATCTATCTATCTATCTATCTATCTATCTATCTATCCATCTATCATCTATCTGTCTATTATCTATCTCAACATACACCCAGAGAGAAGTGAGATAGAGTGGGATAGAAATAAAAGACTGGCCCCAGGTTCTCGGTCTCTTATCTCCATCTGTCCTGCTGTGGAAGAACTCAGCCTTGACTTCATCAAGCCTAGAAGTAAGACCCAGAAATTCTATGCCATTGGTTCTTGGTTCAGTGCAGTCTCTGTCCCCATCCCACTAGCTTAGCCTGTGTTCTTGGCTGCACCCTTTCTTCTCCCTGCACTGCCCTACCTAGTACCCAGGCTTGGACTTGGCCCCTGCTTGCACCCTACAAGGCTGCTGGACCTGAATTCTGGAGTCTGTGCTTGGGGCCCACAGGGTACTGGCTGCTACACACCGATGAACTGGAGAATGAATGCGTGTTACCAGGACAGAGGCTCCTGTTAAGCTTAGATTATATAATATTACCAGGGCTTGGAAAGAAACAGTTCTTTCAAACTAACCAATCGATTTCCCAATCCTTCCTGGGCTTTCCTCATAACCAATCCATTTCTTAGACTTTCCAGAGTTCTGTGTCCCTTATCCAATAGGATTTTTCCCCCCAGGGCAGGCACCTCCCCTTTATGATTGCCATCCTTGCTCTTAATGGGCATGCACCCAGCCAACAAATTCCCCTGCTGCTTTATCCCTCCCCTTCATAATTCTGCTAATGGTCAGTAACACACCTTTCCTGTCCTCTTTGGAGGTGGGGGAGAGGGGTTTGGGTTCCAGGGGTAAAGGATGAAGGGATCCAGTAAGAGTAAGAATGCTTCCTAGTGAAGCAAGTTTACTGTCTGACTCAGCTCCCTAGTTTATGATGTTTAATGTCTGGTTCCCTTTGCTTCATTCCTTTATTTATAACTAACTAGCTAACTGGCTAATAGTTGAATTTTTAAGGGGAAAATTCTAACATGTTAGATTTCTCATATCATTTAATTTCTAGATACTTGAAGAGCCAAACACGATGGGGAAAAAAATGAAGGAAGGAAGATAGAAAGGGAAGGAGGGAAGAGAAGACAGTAAAGGCAAAAAAAAAGAGAGAGAGAGAAAATGAAAGGAGCAAATAGCTGATTCAGTTACCAGGGGAAATCACAAAGGAATGCTGAGAACTTGTTTTTTACACAGCAGAGTTACCAATGCTCCTGTAAGTTTAAGGAGCTTCATCCAGAAGTATAGTTATTCCCACACTGTGATTTTCTTATATGAAGACAACTTGACAGTGGAAACTTAGAAATAATGTTCTGCCGATCAATCCCAGGAGAGAGTTAATCATTTCTTCAGTAGCTGAATGGAGTCCACAGCAGCAGATCTCCCCTGGATCTGTGAGCCTGTGTCAAGCTCTAGGTCCTACTGCAGCATTAACGCTGATGTTAGGGGTAGCGACAACACTCTGAAGCAATCAGCTCCAATATTAAATTCTTGGGAAAGAGATGACTGCTCAGGGACCAACACGATGTGAATTAAATTATGCTGTGGTCCCAGAGGAACTGGGCAACAGGAATGATTGCTGTGACTCTTAGAACAACTCTGTCTTGGGCAGGGGCAGGGGCCGGGGCCAGTGACATCTGTCTTCTTCCTGGTGTGGAGCTGGAGAATAATTTATGTGCCAGGAGGGAGAAGAGTTTCTCCTTTGCCTGAAACAAAGACTATTTTTAACTCTCTCGGTTGAGAAAACTCTGATTTCTGGCTCAGGCGCCTTTTAGATGAACATGCTTCCGAAAATTGAAATGACTCACTGGGCTCTGTACTCTGTGTGGGCTGCAGGCAGCCTCTGGCGAAGTCCCTCCAGCCACCCACTCACTGGAAAGCTAGGGGAAACCTGACTGAGAGGCTGCCAGTGAAAAATCCAAAGCAGAACCAAGTGTGAACTTCATTATCATGGAAGAAAGACTTTCGTGACCAAAAGGTGAAAGAGTGCAGAAAAAATTCAACTTGTTTTTGTTGTTACTTTCTTTCTACTTTATGTGCTCAGAAAACTGCTTTGTTTTCAGCTCTCTCTCTCATTATGGAAGGGGAAGGGAATTTGGCATTAATAGGAACATTTCAGACCTGCGTTGTTACCAGAGCGTTTATTTGTAAGGGCAAATAAACTTGGTGAGAGAGTAAGAAATGTGAGCTCCATATGACAGAAAAGCAATTTTAATCTTGGCATTTCAGAAAGGAGAAGAAAGAAGCGAGGTAACATTCCCCTGACTGCTCTGTGCAGGATGTTAGTACATCAATGATCTCATTTAGTGGATCTGGACTCAGTGACAGAAAACACGGGCAGTGAACAAATCCCAACTCGCGCACAAAAGAGATGAAAACTTCCCAAAGGCCGCTGGTAGAGATGGACATAGACAACAAGTAACAGGGTTGATATGGGGAAAAAGTGGAAATGTCTGGAGGGGAATGGGAGTCCATAGAAAGTATCTATCTGCCCATGCCAACTTTACCAGATGGCCCAACGCCCTGGAAAACTGGCTTTGGTTCAAGTTGTCCAGGAAACATCATAAGCCTGCAGCAGTTTTGGGGACAGGAATTTACACCTTTATTCAGAATGGACCACTCGTGGCCTCCTTTACATAATGTGGGCTGCTGGTCTCATTCACCTTTCTCTGCCTAGCACCTGCCTGGGCACCTGGCAAGCAAAAGCAGCTCCACAAATGCTTATTGAATTAGCGCCATGAAGAGTTAAACAAAAGATGGATGTCTTACTTGAAAACCAACAGACTCGTTCACAGTAAATTTTGTTTTAGGAATAGTTTAAAAAGAGAAAACTGGAGACTGCGAAGACGGGAAAAGACATGGTGATTTAGATGATACCACAGGAATGAAGAATTCTGCAAAGCAGCTTTGGGCACTGGGTGAGATAAAGGAGGCTGAAGGAAAGTATATTTTGATGGTCTGGAACTGAGCTCCTGGGACACGTCAGGAGTTTAAATAACAGCTTCTCTGTACTGGGCTTGGGGTACAATGGAATAATAACTTCTTTCTCCTCTCCTGGAGCTCACATTCAGATGGGGAGACCAACATTAAATATGCATTGAAGGTAACTACAGATGTAGCCAGGGTGTGTGGTGATGGTGGTTTGTGGAGAGTGGCTACAGTGTTTGGACAGGTTCAACCCTCAGACTGATGAGAGGGCACAGTCCTCTCATTGCCACATGCAAGTCCCAACCTGGAGAGCAGAGCCCTCTCTGCACAATACAGCCAACAGCTATGTTGTAAGGTTGAACCTATGATCCGAACACGTGGCCCCACGTGCCTGAGTGACGTGGGCTTGATAGAGTTCAGGTGCAAGTAAGTTAGTAGGATCGAAACACACCAGAATGTTGTAAACATCTTGACCACGCCCTTACTTTGTATAAAATAAGACGCGGCTGGTAGTGTATGGCGCTGTCTCTCCATCAGGGAAGCAGCATCCCACTGAGACCCAGCTTTCATTCTCTTGTCTGTCTTTCTCAATCCTTCACCGTCCCCACTCAGGTTCACCCTTGGCTGTGCTGGCGTAGCACAGTGGTGCTGGTGGTGGTGATGGCAGAGGTAATGGTGGAAGTGGAGGTGGTGGTGATGGTGGTGGTGAGATGGTGGTGGTGGTGGTGGTGATGGTGGTGGTGATGGTAGTGGTGGTGATGATAGTGGTGATAGTGGTGGTCATGGTGGTGGTGATGGTGGTGGTAGAGGTGATGGTGGTGCTGATGGTGATGACGGTGGTGATGATGGTAGTGAGAGTGGTGATGGTGGTGGTGGTGATGGTGGTGGTAGAAGTAATGGTGCTGATGGTGATAATGGTGGTGATGGTAGTGGTGATGGTAGTGGTGGTGATGATAGTGGTGGTGGTGGTGGTGGTAGTGGTGGTGATGGTAGTGGTGGTGATGGTGGTGGTGGTGGTGGTGGTGGTGATGGTGGTGGTGATGGTGGTGGTGATGGTAGTGGTGGTGATGATGGTGGTGGTGGTGATGATGGTGGTGATGGTGGTGGTGGTGGTGATGGTGGTGGTGGTGATGATGGTGGTGGTGGTGGTGGTGATGGTGGTGGTGGTGGTGATGGTGGTGGTGGTGATGATGGTGGTGGTGGTGGTGATGGTGGTGGTGGTGGTGATGGTAGTGGTGGTGATGATGGTGGTGGTGGTGATGGTGGTGGTGGTGATGATGGTGGTGGTGGTGGTGGTGGTGATGGTAGTGGTGGTGATGATAGTGGTGATGGTGGTGCTGGTGGTGATGGTGGTGGTGATGGTGGTGGTAATGGTAGTGGTGGTGGTAATGGTAGTGGTGGTGATGATGGTGGTGATAGTGGTGGTCATGGTGGTGGTGATGGTGGTGGTAGAGGTGATGGTGGTGCTGATGGTGATGATGGTGGTGATGATGGTGGTGGTGGTGATGGTGGTGGTGGTGGTGGTGGTGGTGGTGATGGTGGTGGTGATGGTGGTGATGGTGGTGATGGTAGTGGTGGTGGTGATGGTAGTGGTGGTGATGATGGTGGTGGTGGTGATGGTGGTGGTGGTGGTGATGGTGGTGGTGGTGGTGATGGTGGTGGTGATGGTGGTGGTGATGGTAGTGGTGGTGATGATAGTGGTGATGGTGGTGCTGGTGGTGATGGTGGTGGTGATGGTGGTGGTAATGGTAGTGGTGGTGGTAATGGTAGTGGTGGTGATGATGGTGGTGATAGTGGTGGTCATGGTGGTGGTGATGGTGGTGGTAGAGGTGATGGTGGTGCTGATGGTGATGATGGTGGTGAAGATGGTAGTGATAGTGGTGATGGTGGTGGTGGTGATGGTGGTGGTAGAAGTGATGGTGCTGATGGTGATGATGGTGGTGATGGTGGTGGTGATGGTAGTGGTGGTGATGATAGTGGTGATGGTGGTGGTGGTGGTGGTGGTGGTGGTGGTGATGGTAGTGGTGATGATGATGGTGGTGGTGGTGGTGGTGATGGTGGTGGTGATGGTAGTGGTGGTGATGATAGTGGTGATAGTGGTGGTCATGGTGGTGATGATGGTGGTGGTAGAGGTGATGGTGGTGCTGATGGTGATGATGGTGGTGATGATGGTAGTGATAGTGGTGATGGTGGTGGTGGTGATGGTGGTGGTAGAAGTGATGGTGGTGGTGGTGGTGGTGGTGATGGTGGTGGTGGTGGTGGTGATGGTGGTGGTGATGGTGGTGGTGATGGTGGTGGTGATGGTAGTGGTGGTGATGATAGTGGTGATGGTGGTGCTGGTGGTGATGGTGGTGGTGATGGTGGTGGTAATGGTAGTGGTGGTGGTAATGGTAGTGGTGGTGATGATGGTGGTGATAGTGGTGGTCATGGTGGTGGTGATGGTGGTGGTAGAGGTGATGGTGGTGCTGATGGTGATGATGGTGGTGATGGTGGTGGTGGTGGTGGTGGTGATGGTGGTGGTGATGGTAGTGGTGGTGATGATGGTGGTGGTGGTGGTGGTGGTGATGGTGGTGGTGATGGTAGTGGTGGTGATGGTGGTGGTGATGATGGTGGTGGTGGTGGTGGTAATGATGGTGGTGGTGGTGGTGATGCTAGTGGTGGTGATGATGGTGGTGGTGGTGGTGGTAGTGATGGTGGTGGTGATGGTGGTGGTGATGGTGGTGGTGATGGTAGTGGTGGTGATGATGGTGGTGGTGGTGGTGGTGGTGGTGATGGTGGTGGTGATGGTAGTGGTGGTGATGCTGGTGGTGGTGATGGTGGTGGTGGTGGTGGTGATGATGGTGGTGGTGGTGGTGATGGTGGTGGTGGTGGTGATGGTAGTGGTGGTGATGATGGTGGTGGTGGTGGTGGTGGTGATGGTGGTGGTGATGGTGGTGGTGATGGTAGTGGTGGTGATGATAGTGGTAATGGTGGTGCTGGTGGTGATGGTGGTGGTGATGGTGGTGGTAATGGTAGTGGTGGTGGTAATGGTAGTGGTGGTGATGGTGATGCTGGCAGCAATGGTGGTGGTGAAGGTGGCCGTGGCGGTGGTGATGGTAGTGGTGGTGTGTGTACAGAAAGCAGCTGTTGCTCCAGACAGGGTAACTCATGGGAGCCGTAGAAACCATGTGACTTCATTCTCTATGTATGTCCTCTAGCATGAGACCACTGAGGATAAAATGTATGCTGCTTAAAAGAACAACAACACGTATGCTGCTTGATTTTGTGCATTGCAGATAAGAGGCAGAATAAAGCTGTCATGTAAATATGTCAAATCATTTTTTTTTTTCGGGAGGGAACAAAACAAAGCTAAGAAAAAATAAGATGTTGTGGGTTTATTTTTTAACATAGGGGGATTTTAATCTATTCATTCTAGCCATATGTACTTACTCCTAATATGTACCAGACACCATGTTCACTCTAGTAAATAAGAAAGATGCAATCCTTGATTTCACAAAATTTTAAATGTACAAACTTGGACCAGGGCTCACAAACTCAAGTGCCTACGCAACGAGTACCAGTTAGCCATTGTGGCCAACTGGTGGTGTTCATCTTGTCCAGGGGGCAAACCACATCTCACTTCCTGGGACTGTTGCCATCAGCCAGGCAGACTTACTATCGCCAGGTGTAATTTTCAATAGAAGCTAAAAGTCCATACTTTTATGTGAAATGTTCTAGCTTTTTAAATGTTTCCAATAAATTCAAATTTTCCCTAAACATTGTGTGGGCCAAACACAGCACCAGTTACAGTCCATAAGTGACCTATCGTCCGCCAATTTGTCACTTCTGTGTTAATTCTAACAAATCATTATGACAAAAAGAATAAACCAGGTACAACCTGAAGCTCGACAGGGGCCCCTGCACTGGTCTAGAAATGCTTCCGGCACATCTACATCAAAGTCACTGCGTGGAGGAGAGAGCTGCTCACATTATTTGATCTTCATTTCCTCTTGACTTTTGTGGTTCGATACTGTTTTGAGATTCCTTTTGCTCTCCCTGTATTTTCCCCTATTCTTTCCACTAAATCAAACTGGTCTCCAACTTTGTTTTATCGCCTCAGGACCAAGATGGAATTATTTTGCAAATCTTTCTGGCTTTCATTTTTGAAGGCATCACACCTAAGGAGTAATTTGCAAAAGAGTTGAATGGAAGAAGAATTGTGCAGTATAGACAGTCTTGAATAACCAAAGGACAAAATAGCACTATTTACTGACCCAAGCAAGAAAGAAATTCCTCTTAGACTAGAAAAGAAGAAATAATCACGGGGTTCAGAGCAGCGAGGATTCTGGCTCTGCCTCTTGCTAATGTCATCACTGGTGCATCTAGGCAGAAGGGTCTGTAAGAAGCTGAAAGAATACAGCTTTGCCCCAATAATGGCCATAGGCTTGCTTAAGCATCTACCTATGAACATGGAGGTCAGGATTCGATTCCCTGTCAGGGCACATGCCCAGGTTGCAGGCTCGATCCTCAGCAGGGGGCATGTAGGAGTCAGCCAATCGATGATTCTCTCTCATCATTGATGTTTCTATCTCTCTCTCCCTCTCCCTTCCTCTCTGAAATCAATAAAAATATATATATTTTTTAAATGTGGCCATAAAATACACATACTAGTACATGTGCCATCCAATCATTTGCTATCTGTCATGGGTTCCAAAGCCAGCTGATAAGCTTAAGAAAATAAAGGCCTTTATTGCTAGCACCATTGCAAGACATCTGGAGTTGTCATGATGGACTGTAGCTTTCAAAGTCTCAGAGTTTCTCTTACTTTTGAATAGATTCTGAGAGAGATATTCAAGTTCTAGAGTAAGAACAAAGAGAAATCCTCCCTCCCAGGTGAGCATTTTTCAAAATTAATAGGCATCAGGAGTTCTCTTGAACAAAAGAATCATGAGCATTATCTAAGTTTTATTATAATAGTCTTTAAGGATTAAATTTGGTCATGAAAAAGTACTATCAAGGTAATTTTACAGTATAGGCCTTTTATAAGTTTATAAAAGTATAATTATGTCATAAATGTCTTTGTGCATAGTTCATATATATCGGTACATATGAAAACAACAATGTCATTTAATAACAATGAAGAATATGGAATTTTCACCCACATCCATTTACCTCTTCATTGTTTTCAAATTGCTTTTCATGCTTGGGTTTGTTGTCTTGGGTTTATTCTGTACGTGAATTTATTAAGCACAAACAAAGAATAAAGAAGGAGATAATACAGGACAAATGAAGAAAATAATGAAATCAAAGACATAGAAAGAATTCTCCAAGTCAAAAGTTGCTTCTTCAAATAAATAAAATTAGCAAACATACTTTACAATATTTCTTGGTCTATTAATTTTTTAGAGTTGCCTTAAAAATATCATACTCCAATAGGTCAATTTTTAAAATCTATTTTGAATTATTTGACTAGCATTTGCAAGCTTAAGATTATTTTCTTTAACTAAACCTTTAAACCAATAGGTAGTAAGCCTCCTTATCATTAAGGAATATTTTTATCAAAGTTTTTTTTAAATAAAATGTAGCCACAATAGATCTCTTTTTGTTTAGTGTTTTTCCAGTTATCTTTTTTCCATTCTTTTACTTTAAATATTTTTTAACCTTTTCAGTTTATGTATATCTTTGGTAAACACCATACAGCTATAATTCCAATGTAATCATTCCAGAATATACTCATTGTCTAGATTCCAGACACATAAAATGATTCAGGGGATCATCTTGGCAAAATACACTAAATAAAGAATAGACAGTAGAGGAATGCTTTATTCATAGGATATAGAATTATTGAAGTCAGCCAATTCAAATATTTCAGTAATAAACTACCTCCTTAACCTCTAAAAAGGCTAGTTAATAATTATGTATAACAGGATATTGAACGGGAGCTGGTTAATGAATAATTTCATTATTACTTCAGGTCACCAAATCTATGTTTAGAGGGAAAGCCAAGCCCAGGTCTCGAAATCTCTGAGATAAGCCTGCTTCCAGCCAGCTTAGTCAGCAGGGATGGGAGGCGGATATATATATCTAACCAAGGAGAATAATTAGTTTAATCTCTATCCAGAAAGAAAGGAATGCATTTAGTCACGTATATTCTGCATTAAGAAGTCTTCATTAAAATGTTTGGTAATGTGGACGTAGCCTTTTTATTATGGCTCTCCATAAGAACATTCTTAAGGAGAATGTTCAAAATGATTTTGTTATTATCCAAGCTTAGTTTTAAAAGAAAGAGTTGCAGAACCCCCATGGGTGAATCTGATTATGTGTCAATCACAGACCTGGGGTTTTAGAGCACAAATCTATTCGCAAGGTCCTGAAAAATCCTGGCAACAAGATAAAGGAGAAATCTGGGGCATAAACCTTCTGCCTGTGATTGTCTGGGTTTCTGTATAGGTCCTGTCTCTTAGTTGGCTGGGATCTGAAGAGGGTCTTCACAGGGGCTCGGGGAATTTTCTCTATGTTTAGGTTATAGTGGAATTAAAAAGGAATCTGTTTTTCTTCATAGAATTCTTTTAAAACTATTTGGGATTCCCTGTTTAAAAACAAATGAGAAAGATAAAATATGCTAAAATTCACTTTCAATGGTAAAAAGCAGCACTAAAAATAAGTCATGTAAATGAGATGGTCTGCTGAATTAAATACCAAAGCGCAAGGACAGGAAAACCTTTTTAAAAAGAAGCTGTAGAAACACAAAGTCCCAAGCTGAGCCTGTCCTCACACCCAGGGGCAAACAGCTGGGCCCCAAACACAAGGCCCTCTGATGAGAGAAAATTCCCCTGGAGGAGGCAGAGGAACGGGACATTCCGGTGCAGAAAGAGGGAAGATGACGGGACAGTTGGCATCCTTCACACAAAGGTCAAAAATCCAAATCACCATGTCGTAGGAGCTGCTGATATTTAGTAGTGAGATAGCCAAGGGCTCTGAACAGCTCATCAGAGATGGGGAGCTGATGAACTCTGGCTTTCCCTTTTGGGGTGATACTTGAGTTGCAAAGTTGGGAAAGTTACCATTGTAATAGAACATCCACACTTTACAAAAGTGAGCAAAGGATAATTCAACACCCACCCACCCCAGTCCTGCAACCAAAGGGCATTTACCAGGGTGAGACAGGAAGCAAGGAAGCAAAGGGCGGTGGGGAAAGGCTTTAGAGGCAGCATTTAACTTGCATGCCCAGCACAAGGCAAAGACAAATGGGGCCTAGTTGGCAGATGTATGGAGACCTGCTCTGTGGCTGGGGTCCTTTAAATTAGAATCTATCACAGGAGCTCACATGTGGCCATTAAAACCTAAAATGTCTCCCCGGTTTTTCTTATTTCTCTCTTTGTGGATTCCTTCTCCTGTCACTCTGCAAGAGATGAAAGAAGCTCTCAATCTTTTCTCTCTTGCAGAGGGAATTTTATGGATTTCATATATTTATATTTCTTCCTTAGCTTTATGATGGGCTCAGAAAACATACGATTTTATATGTTTTTATTGTTAGAGTGATGTGACTATGACCTAAACAGAAGTCACTATATAATTCTGATAATTAATTTCTCTAAGCCTCAGTCTCTTTCTCTATAAAATGACCTATAACTATTACAGTAGTTCTGAGGCTAGAAATGATGTAGCTGTAGTGTATATTCTCATTTCCTTTCTTTTCCTTCTTTGGTTGGTACTTGAAATGGTGCATACTGTGATCATAAAACCAAACTCACCGTGCACTGTTTCTTTCTCCCTTATTTAGCTGTGCTCTTCTCTTTTGTCATTTTCCATCCATGTTGAGCAAACTGACTTTTCACTGTTACTTCAGAAGGTCTTACTCATTCTGGAATAGACTGATTTTATTCAGAGCTATGGCTTAAGTAAATTAATAGCTGACCCTATAAAAGTTATATACAATTGAATATGGCCTTTCAACTATCAAAGAGATTAACATTGTAATGATACTATCTCTGAGCATGTAATATAACCATAGTCAATACACGTGAATAAACAATTTTTATTTGATACTCATCCCCATTTTTATCAGCCAGGAAATCTGAGTCATGGCGATATTAAGTTGACCTGTATGGGGAAGGAACATAACCTATATCATCCTTGAACATAACTTTACTGTCCGGACTCCCACACCAGTCATCTAAACCCTGTTGCTAATTTACATGATTTAGGAACCCTGGGGCCTCCTTTCCTGTCACATTCATTACTTTCTGAAGAACAGATAAGAAGCAAATACAGTTACTAAACTCACTTCAGAAACTCACTAAACATTAATAAAAATGCCACAAAAGGGAAGAAAAGCATATGTAAGTAACACTGGGTTACTGAAATAGGCGGGATATCTTTGGCTGATAGGCATAATTTTGCCCTGATGCTGACTAAAATTTTTCTATTTCTTGTCTATCCATTCTTCCCAGGGACATCCAAGACAGTAAACCTTCCCTGGAATCCAAAGTTTAAATATTGGAAAATACTCAAGGGTTAATCCCTCATACTCTGTTTTCTAAGCAAAAGTAATTTGTGTGTGTGTTGTTTCTTTTTTTAATGAGAAGATTCTGATTAAACCCCAGCTAAAGTGAGTCAATTGCTTTGGTATACTCGATCCTCTAAAGGACTATTAGTGATGTCATTTATGTGATCGCAAGCTGTGTTTATAGCTGCAAAGAAAGCTAGGCCTGGGTAGCATTAATAACTATACTAATTATCTATGTATATAAATGCCTAAGCAAGCGGCCAACCAGCTGACCAGCCAGTAGCTTTGATGCACAATGACAACGAGAGAGTAGACGCTCAACACACATGCATAGAAATATGGAACAGACTGATGAATCTCAGGGAGAAGGGGGCAGGGGGCAGGGTGGGAGATATTAACCAAAGATCTTATATACATATTAGAAGCCTAGTGCACAGAGGTCCCTCTGCCTGGCCTGTGGGGATGGGGCCAAAATCGGCTCTCTGACATCCTCTGAGGGATCCTGGATTGCGAGAGGGTGCAGGCTAGGCTCAGAAACCCCACCAGTTCACAAATCCATGCACCATGCCTCTAGTACTGCTATAAAAGGTTTATGGATGATATCAATCTCTACAGCATTAATACAATGCTCTGGCGGTGACATTCTCCCAGGAGAAGGTGTAACAGAGCTCATCTGTTTTCTCTTCTTTGTATTAATTCATGTGGAGATGAACACAAGTGAGTGAGTGAAAGAAAGAAGGAAAAGAGTCCACTGGGACTTACTCTTATAAGAACAGACAGTGGGAGGGATCATTATAATCTTATATTTTTATTTTAGGATTTAAAAGTTACTCCAATAAATAGGGAAGAATGCTCATTTCACTGGTAATTAAGGAAATAAAATTTAAAATAAGATGTTTTTTAACTTTCAGACCAACAAAAAATTACTGGTAATATCTAATGTTCAGAAATAAGTGGGGAAATAGATATTCTCTATGGTTAGTAGGCTTTTGAACTGGTAATACCTCTTGGGGAGGAGCCATTTAGAGATGTTAATCAATATTGAAAATGCCCATTTCTAAAAATTTAGCATTTAAGTTTTTAGAAATCTAAACTACAAGATACTCTCACAATGTATTGAAAGGTACATCTGTAGTAGGCAGTTGAACAGGCATGAGCAATGTAGGAATGATGGGCCAGGTACAGAAGTCACCAGGGTGGAAAGCTGAGGGTGCCTTGCAACAGACAATTGTAGGATGGGACCTCACTCCCAGGGTGATCTTTGTTCCCCTAGCATATGACTGGTCATACAGTTCAGCTCTCCTGGCCTTTCATATCATAGTCATGTAGCAGCCTCCCTTAGAGGAGGAACAAGGAGGGCAGAGAATAGCCATTATGACTATCTTGATTGATCACTCCCTAGAGATAACATCTAGGCCTCAGTTGTGTTTCAGCTCCGGGTCCAGAAAAGCAGCAAGAGGACACCAAGGCTGACATGAGAACCAGCTGCAATGACTAATGATATGCTGCCCTGACCAATTAGTAGAGACCATGACTCTGGAATGACACACCTGGAAAGTTGATGAATATTCTATTGAGATCCTCCCCCTGAGACCTCCAAATAAAAACCCCAAAGACTCAGCGCAGCTCTCTCTCTGTCCTTTCCCCCCCCTAAGTTCCAAGGGCCCTCATTTTGCCCATTACTCAGTTCCTGAGCCCACACAGCACAGTTGGCTCACCTTTTCTACCTCTGTGACTTTCTAAATAATTTTTCTCTTATAATTTGAGTGGTTTGGCTCTGAATTCTTTCTTTGCTGAACTCAAGTACTTAGGTTGCTGAACTGAGGTCCAGTAACATTCTGGTACCATTTTATTGCTAACATATATATAAAGATGTTTCTTGTAAAATAAATGGAATAATCCAAAATTGCAAACAACCTGTAGGACCACTCATTGTGAGTTTATCAATACTATGATAGCAATTAAAACTATAAAGTAAATGCACATGTACTGAGATGAAGCATTTTCCAGGATATATTATTAGAAAAAAAAACAAGTTTCAGAACAATATCACTATGTATTTTTCCTAGCACTTGCTAGGAATAACACATTGTAATGTTTGTGAATGCATATGCATAAAAAGTGCTGTGAAAGATGAATAACAAAAATTAGCAAAGATTTCCTTTGAAGAAGAGAGTGGGATTTATGTGGTGGGTGGAAAGCATAATTTCTGTTATAAAAAACATATTTATGTCTATATTTTAAATGTTTATATTTACATTAACAAGTAATGTATATAGCCATGCATTATTTGTGAATTTTAAAAAATAAAATAAATCTTAAAAATAGTTATAACAATGTTACCTCAAATATTGTTTCAGAGTTTTTTGATTTTTCATATTTTTTCCTTAGTATTTAGCAGTTTCATAAAGTAGACATCAGATTTAGAAGCAGCCTAACAAAGATATTTAACCAGAAGATTTATTATTAAGGCTTTTCAATTTATTTTAACTTTCAACTAAATTGAGTTGATTTTAATTATAAATTCTACATCATTAAGATGTTAATAGAAGTCTTTGAGTTTAGCAATAATGCTGTATATAGAGCACAATATCAATCAAAATTATTTCTTAAAAACTAATAGCTAAAATATTAAGTTAATTTGTTATATTAAAATCAATGTTTCCCACTCTGAAATACAAGACAACTTGGCTTGCACTTTAAGACACCTTCACAGAGAACAAAACTTAGAATATTACATCTTTGGGCTCTTCTACTCAAGTACACAGATTAATTAGAAATCAGAAATAGCAACATTCTAGTATCTTGGTTTTGAGCTTCTTGGAATCCTTATTAAAAGAGCTTATTTTGGTTCACAGGATAAAGCAAGAATTACCCATTAATTTCAATGGCTATGGAAAATATTCATATTTTCTTAACCAATTCTTCCTACAACTGTTTTTAAAAATCCTGATTTCAGTACAAACCATTAAGTAAAGAAGGATTACATAATCATCCAAGTCTGGTTGATTACTGCACTTTGCTTGGAGCAAATAAAGTCTTACCAGAAGAATTACAGTGAAGAATGTGTGGCAGGTGGCAGAGACAGAGCAGTTCTCAGATGGCAGCAGCAATGTTGGTGAGAGGTGACCCGCAGCTTGGCTTAGGCAGAGCTAGAGCTGACGGGGATGGAGAGAGATCATCTAAACGGATCACACGTGGTGTATGTTGCACAGGGGGTTCAGTCAATATCCCAGAAATATAACTGAAGTCAACTTTCTATCAGTCAACACATTGAGTGGCCAGATTATGATGATCTCTGAATGCATAATAATCAGTGTATATCCTATATAAAAAAGACTAATATGCAAACTGTCCCCTCAACCAGGAGTTCGAACCAGGAGGCTGGTCAACCGCCCATGTCCCCTTCCCCTGGCCAGGCTGGCCAGACCCCACCCATGCACAAATTCATGCACCAGGCCTCTAACATATATATATGAATGGCCAGATTATTAAGTGTTCAGAGATCATAATAATCTGGCCACTTAGTGTATATTCCACAACCAAATGAAACTTCAATCCCAGAGACGATGTGAGTTGCCCAAGTTAGTTTGTTGGATATGTTTAAACTTTAACCACGGGATACACAGTGAATTCTTTCCTGTGTTCAGTGATATGGTTGTTAGGTAGAAATATTTTTTTTTCTCATTTTCAGGTGAAGCTATGAATAGATTTATATCAGGGATTTTGATATAAGATTAATAAGATACAATAATGATTTCTTCAAATGAACCATAATCATTGCTTCATTTAGTTGGCTATTTATCTGTATTTCTTTTTAAAAATTAATTGGGACAATTAGAAATTGTCCACATTGTGACCCTGATTATTAATTGCACAATTAATTGACCCCTCTAGAATCCTATGAAAAGATAACCCAAATACCTTGAAAGAGAGGTGCTGGATATTTTCTGAATGGAGCATTCTGCTAAGAAATGAGTTAAAGTAGTTGGTCAAAAGCAAGAGGTTGATATTTTATTCTTTCTTCCTGCTCCTCCATAGATGCTCACGGTCCCGGTGAGTGGCTGACAGTCTTTCCCCTCTGTCAGGTATGGAGATAAAGCCTAGAAACTCTGCTATTCTCCACTGTGTTGTTACTTTTCACTTTATAACACTAAATTATTGTGGTTTCTAATATTTTATGGGATTTATTAGAAACTTGGGAAAAGTTTAGGTTCATGTAACAACAAGTACTAAAGGGACATCCCAGAAGAATCAAGGCTTCTTAAAGGGATAAAGCCAGACAAGTAAAGAACTATTTGCCAATACATACAGGGGTCATTTAAGTTGGGCAAAGTGACTAGACCTGTGATCCTTATGTAACTGCTTGGAAAAAGAGAAAAGACCTTTGAGGGTGTTGGAAGTCACTAATAAACACGAATATAGTCAATTGCTCTAGCTCATAAAAGCCTATCAGCCAAGAAGTCACCCCAGCTAAGTTTAAATAAAGAAGGTGGGTGATGTCTGTGCTGTATTCTCCCAGGAAGATTGGTGGGGCAGATGCAGGGACCAGGGAAACAGCTGGCCCCTTTCTTAATACAATGTCAGGGTCTGGAGCAAAGAATGTGTGCATGATCACAGAAAGTCAAGAAGACCATGAACAGCAATGCATTGATTTAACAGCTTGTAATGAGTCCTTCTGCTGCAAATGACTGGGGAAGGGAGGATTGGTGGCTGATGGGCCGAGAAGCAAAGTCTTCTGGAATGAAGATGTGATGAAGACAAGAGAAAGCAAAGCCCTCAGATCTGTGCTCTTGAAATTGCAGGTACTTCTTACTTGTCACTCTCCTCCTCTTGTCTGTGAGCTTAGGAGGGGTGGGAAAAGGGAGATCATCTTTCCTCAATCAGGGGTCCTTCATTACTAGTAGTGCAGTGCCTAATTGAAGAGGGCCCTCAAAACATGTTGGCTGGCTAACTGAATAAACTAATGTATGCAGGAAAGAAAGGAGTGATTGAGTAAGGTAAGATAACTCAAATTTAGATAAAAATTTGAGTAATATGCAATCAGGCCAGAGACTTCTAGAAAGTTCTGTGTAAAGTATGGACAGAACTAAAATTAATTAACTTCAGGCTAGGAATAGATTGCATCTCTGGCTCATACACCAGGTTGATTCCATCAGTTAAGAGACATTCTGAGTATAGGAACACATTTACAGTGTCTTTCCTGTCAGGTATATCTGATGTCAAAACAACAGAAACCAGGGGGTGAGATCTACTAAATTTCCATATAGTAAATAACTTACAGTTTTTAACATTGCACAGACTTCTATATTTATCCCAGTTCCATAAGCTCTGCCCACACATTTCTCTGTTAAAAAGAAGTTACCAAGTTCCTTTATTTTTAGAAGATGAATTCTTTGCTGGCTTCGGAGTGATTTAACTCAGTTTCTTTTAGTCTGAAAAAAAGTTTAAAATCAATAGCTTGCTTAAAGCTGTGCTATAACGGTCCTGAGCTTAACACAGCACAGCCGGGAATTTCAACCTCAACAAGTGACATTCCCTGAGCCAAAAGCTGACATGTGCTTGTAGGTGTAGGACCTGCTGTTTGAATTTGGTGCGGCCCCAGTAGTCCATTGAGTTTGTCTGCAGAGTGCACTTCCCGCGGAACGATGGTTCCAGGGTCAGTGACAGTGGATCACGGTCATTGAGCTCCATGATCTGTGTAGCACGGCCTTCTCCTCTTCTCATCTAGAGGATGGCCTGCTGGCAGCCACTTCCCTGGCCATGTAGACCCAATTACTGAGCTCTCTCAGGGCATTTTTCAGCTCTTTTTGATCTTGGATTATTTTGAATTTTTCCCTCGCCCGACGCTGACTTTATTTTCCAATGTTGAGATAGAAAAAAGATTCTTACCCTGTCAAAACATGGAAGTGAGATTCTTTTAATCAACTCATCCAAGGATAATTCTTGTCCATGCAATAGTTTATTAAGTAAAACTCGATCTTTGCTTATAGATTTCTTACTATGGTTTCCATTGAAATGCCCTTGAAACAGACAGACTGCTTACTGATTATTCCAAATAATTGATGGAGGTCTGGGATTTGAGGTATAAAATAGGGACCTAATGCTCCTTCTGGGAATGCATCTGAAGAATTGCTATAATTATAAAGATACAGTCTTCTAAAGTATACAGGACCCTTGTCCCAATAACTAATTCTTTAATGAAAATTATGAGGGACAGAAATGCCATCCCTCCCTGGCTTTGGTAAGACTACACTTCTTTTTCTTCGACCTCTGCAGTTGGCACGTGCCTCAGTCAGCAGGCCAAATGGAATGTGATTTCCCCAGCTGCTTTGGACCTGCTTTGCTTTCTGGAAGTGTCCTGAGTAGGTTGCAATTCACAGATGCATTCTGTGTGTGTTATAGACAGAAAACATTCAGGGGAAAGGGTAGTCAAGCTGAGTTCACAACATACTTGATGTTAATTGGTGACCCTGTGCACCAAGCCATTTCGTGAGCCAAGCACAGCAACTGGAGGGGTTCTCTGAAGGCATGGCTTTCACTGAACCTAGAGCCTCTCTACAAGGTCTAAATTTGCCATGACCGTCCTATCTCAGTAAAGGGTTGGGAAATGTTTTCCTTCCCACCTCTTCCCATTTGGGTATCAGTTTTGTCTGTCTGAGCGGGAAAAGGCCGGGGTGAGTAGAGGAAACAGAGATAGGAAAGACACACACACACACACACAAGGGGGAGGGGGAGAGAAAGGGTGGGAAGCAGGTCTGACTTGAGATTTCACAGTCATGATTGGAGCTCTGGGACATAGATGCATTTCTGAGGTGAGCACCAGTCTAGGGAATTGTTCTGTCAACTGTTTTACTTTGGCACCTCCCTTTCCTGTCCCAACTTCCCATCATTTGGACCATTTGAGTGAAGTGATACCTGAAAGCAGAAGGGTGGCTCTGGCTCTTTCTGATCAGATTCTGGGTACCCACTGTCCACTGTTTTGCTTCACTTGGTTTCTGAAGAAGGAGCCTCACTCTACACCCTGAGAGAGGGTATGTAGGCTAGTACATTCTAGAACAGTGATGGGCAACCTTTTGAGCTTGGTGTGCCAAAGCTGAGCATAACTCGGGTGGTGTGTCACTTTGAGAAAAAAACATAATTTCACAATATTTATAGTTTAAATAATAAAAATGTATAATTGTAATATATAACTGTATTTAATAAACCAAAAATGAATTATTTAATTTACCTGCTTAGTGACTTCTTTGTTCATCTGTCAGTCAGTTTCTTTTGTTGGTCTTGATATTATTTAACTTCTGTGGGGTGCCGTGAAATAAGATAAATGAGGAGGAGGGGAAGTTCTTTAACTAACCTGCCTATTGGTGACTTTTTTGTTGCTGAATTTCATTGGCTAAACCTTCAATTGAAGGTTGGTATTTTGTACACTTCAAACCCAAGCAAGTGCTACTAACGTCATCTGTCAATCTGTTTCTTTTGTTGGTTTTGATATTATTTAATGCTGAAAATAAGGTCTCACAAAAGTATGTAGAGGGAAAAATTGTAAGTAAAGTCATTGCTGTATTTTTCAGGGTGCTAAAGTGTCTGGTAATCGGTTCCAGGCACTCCAAATTTCCTGTCCATAGTGGTGCTCCTCTTGATTCTCCAAGCAGCACCTTTCCAGATTCTCAAGCTTTGACATTAAGTCGACAAACACCTGAGCCCAGATGCTGTCTTGAAATTCTGCAAGTTGCATCTCCAAATCATCAATTTGCATTCATTGGAAACCATTTAATTCCAAACTACTACATCAGGATACTTATTTATTTTTATGACCTGTTCTAGGCTTCTAAATTGATTAAATCTATCACTGAACTGGTCAAGTAATGAGTCTAAAACATGCTGGTACTTTATATGCAAGGGTTCTATTTCATTTTGTACAGCTGCACTGGCCTTCTCAAAATACTTTGTTACTCAAGGAAAATACTTATAAGTTTTATTTTCTACATCTCGCTTGAAAATTTTAAGTTTACTTTCAAAAGCTTTTATGTATTCAAACATAATATCAATACTTTTGCCAAAACCTTGTAACTTTAAGTTCAGTTCATTAATATAAACAGAGAGATGTGTAAAAAAACATCAGGGTGTTGACCCACTTGTCATCATTGAGCTGAGAAAAGTTTCCCAGATGCTTATCCTCAAGAAATACCTTAATTTCTTCAAAGCACTCCACAAAGTGCTCAAGAATTTTGCCTCGGCTCAGCCATCTTACATCATTGTACATCAGCAGTCCACTGTAATTGGAATCAACCTCCAGTAAAAGTGCAGAAAATTCTCACTTGTGAAGGGGGCAAGCAGCTATTAGATTAACTATTTTTGTGACAACTGATATTAAATTGTTTAAGTCGGTGAATCCTGCCTTGGCACATAAAACCTCCTGATGGATAATACAATGAAAAGGCACAATTGGATGTCCAATAGCTTTCATAAACAATTTGACAAATCCGACTTTTCCCCCATGTTTGGTGCCTCATCTGTCATCACTGACACAACTTTAGAGATATCAATGCTTAGGTGACAGAATGTTTGCATAACAACCTTACATATTTCGCTTCCTGGTGTACTTGTTGGCACTGATACTAACTTTATCAACTCTTCCCTCATTGTGAGACCATCAGAATATCGACCAATAATGACCAACTGAGCATGTGATGTGACATCAGTAGTTTCATCAAGAAAGATCAGAAAATATTTACAATTTCTTATGTCTTTCTTTAATTGATGTTGTACATTTGTGTTCAGTCTCATTATTTGGTCTTTTATGATATTTCTACTGAGTGGCAACTCAGATATTCTCTTAATAATTGCATCTTTATTCTGGATATCATGAAATAGAACTGGTGCACATCTTAGGAGAGTTTCTTTAATAAATTCTCCCTACTGAGTGCTTTTCCATGCTGAGCTGTGGCGTGAGCATTGCTCAGACTTGCAGATGTTAAATTTGTAGAGTCTTTTATAAATTTAAGGATGGAATTAGATTGGCTCTTATAAAGGTGTAGCTGCCTGGAAATGTATTCCTTCCTTTCATCCTCACTTGTTTTCAAGAGCTGGGAATGATTAGTTTCAAAATGTCTATTTATCTTCCATGTTCTGCTTACTACAGTTGTAGTACATAGAATGCAAAATGATCTGCCATTTTTTTCTATAATGCCATACATCTTGGTCCATGTCTCTTGAAAGGGTCAGCTACTGCTACTACCGCTTCCTTTACTTAAGTTTGGTTTTTTATTTTTGGGTTCTCCATCAGGGGGGCAGTGACAGAAGATAGAATTATAGATAGCCTGTTAGCCCTGCAGGCAATTAGGGGTTAACTAGCCTAACTGACCACAAGATGGCACATATAACTGTCTTTTAGGAAAGGGCAGGGTTAATAAGTAGAAATAGGGGTTAATAAGGATGCACAATAGTAATAGTGGTGAAATGGAATCTGCACTATGCTGCAAAATGACATTCCTTATATAAATTAAGATGGCTGCCGCTATTTCTAATGGCGGGAAAGGGCACCCATAGCACAGGCTCTCGCCCCTCCCAGCCTCTCCCTCACTTATCTCAGTAATGATGGTCAATTAGAAATCCATAACACCCCAGAACAGATTGGATGATGGTTGCTGTGGTTATGTGGTTGCTGGTAATGGCGATCACAGCCCCCCCCCCCCCCGCCCCCCGGCATTTTGCTGCTCCCTGCTCTGCTGGCCGGAAGTGAGATCAAAGATGCCCTAACGGCCTAACCGGAAGTCCCAGAACTAGACGCTCTGTGTCGGAGTTCTGTTGTTTTGGCCTATAAACCTCTGGCACAGAGTGTCCACACTACACTACAGCAAATGTTTCATCCTCGGCTACTGCACCTGGCCATGCAGCAGCTGAGTATGAAACGTCCTTCTCGGCATGCGGAACCCATACTTCTCTGCATGTGACCACATGCAACTACGTGTCATTGAAAATGGCTACGCATGTCAGTGCTGACACATGTGTCATAGGTTCGCCATCTCGGTTCTAGAATTAGTCCTGTGCTAGTGTGATAATTGCATCAGCGAGTTCCTATTCACATTAGATGTTTTAGTGGTAAAAATGGGCCTAATCTCTCTCTCTCTCTCTCTCTCTCTCTCTCTCTCTCTCTCTCTCTCTCTCTCTCTCTCCTTTATGGGCCTGCTCTGACATACAGCGATTGGTTAATAAAACTTTAAATGATGGAATATGGTTAAAGAATTTCAGGGTCCTTGTGGTAGAATGTATTCACTTTAAGGGTGACATGTGTAAAATCCAAATTGCTGGAGAGGAGAATCAGAATTTATTAGGCAAATCTAAAACTGATGATGGCAAATCACAGTGGTTATTGAACGCTTTCTATATGCCTGACACTGTGCTAGGAATTTTCCAAATACATCATCTCCTTTAGTCCACACAAATGCTCTAAGTCAGTTATTATTATCCTGACTTGCAGAATAAAGAAATACAACACAGACAAGTTGTGGAATTTTCCTGGGATGGCTCCATGGCTCTGAAATTTTGATTGAATTGAGGAACAGAAAAGGCCTGACTTTTAAAAATTATATTTTAATTTCATGAGTTTAAGTCATAATTCCTAAATATGATTCTTAAAGATATACATTTTCTTAGACATGGCTAACGGGGCAGTTGAAGGCAAAATAAAGTAATAGTCATTCTCTTTCATAGAAAGAAGTGTCAAATAGTAAAACATGGTCAGAAACGTAAATTGTGATTACATTTTCTTTTATTTGGAAGTCATTTCCTCTCTCTTTTGCCTCACATAGATCACTGAAGGAGTCTAGTCACTCCAACTTGTCATCAGAAAGCACCATTTGCAAGCAATACATTTAAATTTGGTGAGTTACATGATCCTCTTTCTGGTCCTCAAAAATCTTAGAAATGGAAACCAATGAAAGCAGATGCTCAAAAAATGCATAGACAGGGAATTCTGATCTGAGAGAATCACAATGCAATTCTAATCGTGTGAAGGAAAAAATGGAGCAAATCTCACACTGCACACTGCAATGGTGTCTGCGAGATGGCTAACTGCCGAGTCTTGGATTTAATGAAAAGTTAGAGAAAGCAATTCAATTCACTGCAGGGACTGCTTTGTGCTTCCATTATAATTCTTTTTAAGGCAAAAGATGATTGTGAGGATAAACTCCATTCCTTGGAATTTCTACACTAATTACACACAAAGCACTATTTTGGCAGAAGGGGACTTATCTCCTTCAGGCGATACAGTCATCATCTTGTAACCAGCCTTCACGCTCCCAGATGAACGCTGGAGCGTGCCAGTAATGAGTCCTGCTCCTTGCCAGCACTCAGCGTGGCGAGCTGAATGCTTAAAGAATTAGCAACCAACACGGACTCCAGATAAAACAGGGAGACAATACCTCCCTCCAAGCTTATCTGCCATTTGAAAGAAAAGAAATGGGGCATCCATTAATAAAGTAAATGGCATGGGGACTGGGGGATATATACTCTGTATGTGTGTGCTCTTGTAAGTTTACATGAAGATTCATTAAGAGAACATGATGTGCAAATTCATGTCATTTTCTTTCAATCTAAAAGCCACTTATTGTGCTAAGCAGTGATATTGAAAGTTCTGGGTAAGGCATGGATTTATTTGAGATCCATCCACTTTTGCACAAACAGGACATAAGCTATTGGATATTATAAGTTTGATTGTGATTATGGGAGGCTTGATTTAGTGCAAATTTACCCATAAGCACTGCACACATATGGAATGGGTATCATTTTACAATGTTTAATGGAGTTCAAGTTTTATCGATAACAGTTCCTGTCCCATTAGCAAGTTCCTTGGATTAGGTACATTTTTTTGGGGAAAAACTATACTCCTTCTTGTGGTCTAAAAGCATGTAACAGTACTGATGGGACTTGTGAATATCAGAGAGTGACTGAGGGACTAGCTATGTATTGGAAACTGAGACCAAAGATATATTATTTCATCACTGCAAACAAGGAGTGATAGTAGACAGCCATTTAATTCTTCCTCTTCCCCCCCCCCCTTTGGTCAAGTGCTTTAAAGTATAATTTACATGTAATAAAATTCACCTCTTTTAAGTATAAAGTCTGGAGTGCTTTACAAACGTATGTAGTCCTGTAACCTCTACAACAATTAAGATCTCTACAGCATTTCCATCACCCCCAAAGCTCCATTGTGTCCCTTTGAGGTCAATCTCTCCCCCCACCCCTAGATTCTAGCAACCACTGACCTATTTCCTGGCCTTAATAGTTCTGCCTTTTCCAGAACATCACATTACTATGCATTATGGAACTGTGCAGGGTGTATGCTTGCATGTTTGGCTTCTTACATATAGCAGAATGTTCTTTAGATGAACCCATGTTTCAATAGCTTATTCCTTTTGATGGCTGAGTATGCTCCATGGTATGAATTTACCACCATTTGTTTATCTCTTCACAAGTTGATGAACATTTGGGTTGTTTACAGCATGGGGCAATTGAGAAGAACACTGCCATGTATGTTTGCATACACTGTAGCTCTTTGTGTGGACATTATGCTTTCATTTCTCTTGGAAGAATGTTTGTTTGATGATGGTAAATGTTTAACTTTATAAGACATTGCCAAGCTGCTTTCCAAAGTGTTGGTAGAAGTTTGCATCCCCAGCAACAGCATAGGAGAGTTCCAGTTGCTCCATACCCAGGTAGGCAGTTTTGCTAGAACTAGATTGTAATTTTCTCTTGTGATTTTTCTCTACCAATTTCCCAAAGTTGTTTGTATGTAAACCCTTACCTTCTGCATCCCCTTTTCTTCTTTCCCTGACAACATAAGCATAACTCTGATGGAGTGTCTACTAAGGATTCATCTTAGAAACCCCTGAGGTATACAACCCTTCTATACTGTGGGGGATGAACTTTCTAATCATACTTAAGAAGTAAAAATAAATGCAACCCAATAGAAATGAGTAATTTCCCATAAGGGAGTTTTTTTTTAAATCCTCAACCAGAGGATATTTTTTCCATTGATTTTTAGAGAGAGTGGAAGAGAGAAACAGAAAGAGAGACACATTGATTGACTGCCTCCTGCTCACCTCAACCAGGGCCAGAAGCCTGCAACCTGGGTACGTGTCTTTGACCAGAATCGAACCCGGGACCCTTTAGTCTGCAGGCTGATGCTCTATCTGAGCCAAACTGGCTAGGGCAAAGGAGACTTTTTAAAAGGCTCCAGATACTTCCTCACTAGACTTAAGTAAGTGACAGTAATATTCCCCCTGAGACTCCCAAGAGAGTTTAATTCAGCATTTACATTTGCCAAATGCTTCCTATTCTGCCAATCCATTAACAGTCCCTTCTCGGTGATTTAGTCAAGGTTATACAGAAAATTGAAAACTGAGCTGTGTGTGAACAGAACTTGGGCTTCTGCTCAGAAAACCCTGGATCCTGCGTGAAGGCTTTTCATTGCTCTGGCCTGTATTTTTCACTTCTGTGGGAATGGACAAAGAAAATCCCATAAAAGGAGAGGGGCAAAGGATCCCAGAGGCAGAGCAGTATAAACTGAACTGGATGAGAGATCCCCAGGTGACTGTAGAGTCAGCACACTGTGAAATGCCAGGTACTGGTTTCTAGGACTCTGTGTGGCTCTCTGAGAGGTCTATATTACTCTGTATGAAATGCTACATTTCTCTAATTACACTGATATTTTAATCCTACAGCATTGGTAATTGAGAACTGAGCTTATATATTCTTATGCAGAAAATGTAGTGTGTTAGCTGGGCTGCCATGCTTCGGCGGTTGAGCACTGAGCTATGAACCTGGTGGTCCCAGGCAGGGCATATGAGCAGGTTGTAGGCTCCATCCCCAATGGGGGATGTGCAGGAGGCAGCGGATTGATGATTCTCTCTCATCATTGATGTTTCCATCTCTTTCTTTCTCCTCCCTTCCTCTCTGAAACACACACACACACACACACACACACACACACACACACACACGCACACACTAGGGGCTCAGTGCACGAAATTCGTATACTGGGGGTAGGTGATTCCCTCAGCCCAACCTGACCCCTCACACATACTGCAAGCCCTCAGGGGATGTCCTGCTGACCACTAACCCCCAGTCTGCCCAAGGCCTAAAGTCTCTGGCCGAGGTTTTAGGTCTTGGGTACCCAGCCATTGCTCTGCAATGGGGCCGATGGCTGGCTCCACTCCAGCCACCACCCCAGCCAGCTTGCATGCCCGGCTAGCGTGGGTCTTGCCCTCCTCCCCCCCCCTCCCCGCCGGCCCAGGCCTTCTCCCTGGCCAGTGCACCCTGGCCGCCTCAGACCCACCCTCCCTGGCCCTGGCCACCTCAAGCCTGCTTCCTCCCAGACTGGGCAGGTGGCATGGATAATGCCTGATGCTTCTTGCTAAGCCCAGGCGGCGATAGGGACTGTGCAGTTCTAGCAGGCACCTCCTGATGTTGCCCGCTGGGTCCAGGCGGTGATCGGTATGGGGCAGGCAGCATAGGTAGTGCCTGATGTTTCCCGTGAGCTCCAGATGGCGTTGGGACCAGGAAGGCCCAGGGGACAGCGCCTGATGTTGCCCGTGGAGTCCAGGCATTGGTTGGGACCAGGCAGGTTGTATGGACAGTGCCTGATGCTGCCCGCAGTGTTCAGGTGGTGATAGGACTGGGCAGTTCCGGCAGGCAGCTCCTGATGTTGTCCTCAAGGTCCTGGCAGCTATTGGGGACCCAGGCAGATGGCATGGACAGCGCCTGATGCCCCCTGCAGAGTCCAGGTGGCAATTGAAACTGTGAAGTTCCAGCAGGCAGCACCTAATGCTGCCTGCAGGGTCCAGGCAGTGATTGGGACTGGGAAGTTCCAGCAGGCAACTCCTGTCATTGCCCACAGGGTCCAGGTGGCAATGGGGATTGGGCAGGCGGCATGGACAGTGCCTGAAGTCGCTGGGGGGTCCATAGGCAGGGGTGGCCCGGGTCTCCATGATCACTTTCTGTCCCTGGGCTGCCTGAGGACACTGGTAGAGCAGGCCTGGGTTGAACATTTTAATGAACATGGGATGCCTGTGTCCCGCCCCACCATGCCCTGTCCCTGGAGAGGAGAGGGAAGTGGGCAGTTAGGAGGCACCTGGGCTCTGAAGTGGCTTGGTGCAACCTACAGGCATGCTACCAAGAAGAGGTGCTGAATCATGAGGATGCAGAGGGCTGGCTGATGGAGGTGAGCAAAGGTGCAGGTGAGGCAGCTCTTACAGGTTCTGAGGTGGAAAAGTGCATCTACAGCCTGATGGACAAAATTGCCTATCTGAAGAAGGTGCATGACGAAGAGATCGCCAAGCTGGAGACGCAGATCCAGTATGCTTAGATCTCTATGTTCTAAGCATGTTCCCCAAGTCCGACCTCTCCGCTATGCTCAAGGGCATCTGCACCCAGTACCAGAAGCTGGCTGCCAAGAACATGCAGAATGCCGAAGAATGGTACAAGAGCCGCTTTACCATGCTGACCCAGAGCTCTGCCAAGAACACCTATGCAACTGCTCAAGGCCAATATCTTGGAGATGGAAACATGCAGGGGGATGAACAATACACTGGGAAAGCAGCTGTGAGAGCTGGAGGATAAGTAGAACTCCGATGTTAGTGCTATGCAGGACATGATCAACAAATTAAAAAATGAGTTGAGAACTACAAAGAGTGAAATGGCACAATATTTAAAGACTATCAGGACCTCCTCAATGTGAAGATGGCTTTGGACATTGACATTACAGCTACAGGAAACTCTTGGAAGATGAGGAGACCCTGCTCAGTTTCACCAACATGGGAAGCATAGTCAGAGGCTACTCCCAGAGTTCCCAGGTCTTTGGTGATCTGCCTATGGGGGTTTACAGACTAACTCCTACTTGATGTCTGCTTGCTCCTTCCCTTCTTAATACCCCTGCCACGTCCAGGAGGAGCAGATTGAGGTAGAGGAGACCATTGAGGCTGAAAAAGACGAGGAAACTAAGGATTTACCCTCTTCTGAAGGAGATGTTGAAGAGGAGAAGGAAGAGGCTGAGGAAGAAGAAGGAGAAGAAGAGGAAGAAGATGTGAAGAAAGAATTTGAGGATGCAAAGGAGGAAGGAGGTGAAGGTGAAGGAGAAGATGCCCAAGAACCTGAGGAGAAGGTGAAGGAGAAGCTGCCCAAAGAGGTGAAGGTGCTAGGGAGAAGCAAGCAACCAAGAGGAAAGATTAAGCCCCCCTTTCCTTAATTATTTCAGGAATAATCTACCCATTAATCAACCCCATCACCAACCAAGCAGTTGAGTCCCTGATAGTATATGAATTAAAGTTGGACATTAAATGTTATGCTATGACTTTTTTCCTTATACAGAGTATCAGTTTGCTTGCAGAGTGGCTTCCTGGCTTGCTGCCAGCCTGTGCATGGTCCATGCTTATGAGTTCAGGATCTATGACAATGTGAATAATTCAGATGTTTACAATAAAAACACATAAATACATGAATTCACTAATGTTAATGTTAAAATTCATGGGAAAAATAGTCATTTGAATCTTTGGTGGTTAGAAATTAAAGATCTCAAATAATGTGCAATAAACACTAAATAAAAGTTACACTGAATGGCAAAAAAAAAAAAATACATTAGGAGCCAGGAAATGTTCAAAGACCTGGGAACTATTCCCAGATCAGGAAGGGAAGTCACAGGGTGTATATTATTGCTACAAATACTGTATTTCCTACTACTTACAACATATACAATGTAATGTATTAGATGAATTTCTATCACATGAAGTACATATTCTCATAGGTAATACTGGTAAATATGTTATAGTTATGGCAGTATGTCATATCCTATCTAGAGTAATAAAAGGGTAATATGCTAATTAGACCATAAGACATTCTAGATGTCCTTCCAGACAAAGCCATGGTGGTGGGGCCAAGGCAGAGGCAGTTACGGGTGATCAGCCCAAGAGGGGAGAGCAGTTTGGGGTGATCAGGCTGGCAGGAGGGTGCAGTTGGGGACAAGCAGGCCAGCAGGCAGAGTGAGCAGTTAGGAGCCAATAGTCCCGGATTGAGAAGGGGTTGTCCAACTGCCAGTTTAGGCCTGATCCCACAGGGGTCCCAGATTAGAGAGGATGCAGGCTAGGCTAAGGTATACACCCCTTTCCACCACCCCCCATGCACGAATTCTGTGCACCGTGCCACTAGTGTGTGTGTGTGTGTGTGTGTGTGTGTGTGTGTGTATAAAATTAGTGTGTCTGCTAAGTACAAATGGGAAGCCTATCTTGCATCAGAAAAGGCAACAATTACCATCTGATTAATGCTTCCCCAGCCACCACCAAAAGGAGGAATACTTTTTCGGCATAAATACTGAGGGGAACATTTGTTTAAAATGCTGAGGGCTATGGAGCTGGACCATTGGGCCATGAGTTGCATCCATCTGTTGTGTGTGTAGACAAGGCTGTCACTTTTATGTATTTCTCTCATTTCTCACTGCCCTACTTGAGTATATGAATGGGAAAAGGAAAATGGTGAGTAAGGGAGCTGAGAGAGAATGAGTGTTAGAAATACCTGAGCTCATGTCTTTAGCCTCCCCACTTAGAACTGAAATTTGAACTAGACCTTTAGGATTTCTGTCTTCTGGAATGTAATCCAACATGAGAATATTTCTCATGAAGAGTAAGGCATGCATTTACTTTTCAGTATTCTCTTTAGAAAAAAATAACAGATTACACATAGAGATATTTTTATAAGTGCTCCATTAGTACTACTAGAGAGTTGTTTCATTTTCACAATTATACAAAGAAGTATATAAAATGACTCAATAAATATCATAATGTCTATGTTTCAAGAATTTGTTAGCAACATGCATGAAATTCTTACCAAATTACTTTTAGCTAGAAACTTGTTTTTTATTTGAAAGTGGAAGAGTTTATAAAAATATCTTTCAATGAATAAGCAAAACTTGTAGAAACAGTAGTCACCAGGAATATATCTACTGATGGACAATGGTGACAACATTTTATTTTATTTCCAGGGTCTACATATAAAAAGAAACAGACAATTCTCATTCTATCATGTTTACATTAGTGACATACACACCCTTCTTTTTTTACTACCAGGATGAGAAAAAAACACAAGGCATTAAACGTTTTTTGTTTGTTTTTCTCCATTGGCATCCTGTTTCCCCCCCCCCCCACAATCTTTACCTCCCCCATCACTAAGTAAATTATAGATGGGAAAATAAAAAAGAACTTAAGAAACAAGAACGGAGAAAAGCTGGCAGAAGAATAAAAGGAGGAGGGCATTACTGACTAAATCTTTGTGGTTCATATACACTCAGAAGTTACAAATTGCCAAAAGAGGAACCATGGGTATTTATTATTTAAGAAGCGCTGAAAGTAGTTCCAAGAATCAGCAGGATTCTTGTAACAGTTGATAAAAAAAAAAAAGCTCTTGGGCAAACAGTTTGATGACATATTCTTTTCTTGATAAGGAATATATCCAATTTTCACCTTTGTGTTTTTTTTTAAAGCCTGTCACATCTCTTGCTCCTACAACACAAATGGAAACAAGTTGGGCTTCAGTTGGACCCAATCTGTTCTTTCCTCTTGTTTATAGTCTTTGCATTTGTGTTTCTCTGCTTCCCAATTTCAGCTAGAGGACCTGCATGAAATTTTATGAAAAAAAGTAGGCATGATAAAGAGTCCTCTTTTGAGAATTTCCTTGGCAGATACGTAAGTTTTTTAAACTCTCACTAGACTTTCTCAGTTATATTCCTGTGGGATATTAGAATACATATTGTTTTCTGCCCCCAGTTTCTGATACCAAATTCCCAACACTCTTATAATTTCTCATGTGATGAGAACACAAGGTTCCTAAATACCTTGGAATTTCCAGGGTGCTAGGAATGCCTTCTGTTCTCATGAGGTATCACTCTTAATGGTCTCCTGGAGCAGGGGGCTGGTCACCAGGAACTGCAAACCATGATTAGAAGCTTGGAATTATTAATCCCACTTTCTTCTTCCCCAGAGAGGTGAGAAGCCTGGCAATAGAGCTAATGATCGATCATGCCTATGTAATGAAGCCTTTCTAAAATCCTAAAAGGACAGGTTCAGAGAACTTTGGGGTTGGTGAGCATGTGGAGGTGCTGGGAGAGTGTGTATCCAGACAGGGCATGGAAGTTCCACACCCTGTCCTACATACTTATCTCCTCCATCTGTGTGTTCATCTATACCAGTGGTCGCAAACTGTAGCTCACGAGCCACATGCAGCTCTTTGGCGCCTTGAATGTGGCTCTTCCATGAAATACCACATGCAGTGCAATTGAATCTGCATGGCCCATGTGCAAAAGTCGGTTTTCAGCTCGGAAAAGAAATTTCAATCGTTATACTATTGATATTTGGTTCTGTTGACTCATGAGTTTGCTGACCACTGATCTATACCCTTATCATATCCTTTCATGATAAACTGGTCCACAGTTTATTTTCCCTCTGGAGGGGCTCTAGGAAATTAATCATGCCCAAGAAGGAGGTCCTGGAAGCTTCAATTTATAGAGAGCCCACTGGTCAGAAGCAACTGGCATTTGGAGTTAGGGGACAGTCTTATGGAACTGAGTCCTTATCTCTCTCCAGGTAGAGAGATGCTAAATTGTGAGACACCCAGCTGGTGCTGCAGAATTGCTTGGTGTGGGAAAGACCTCCATGCATATGGCATCAGAAGTGTTATAAATGTAGTAGTAATGTGATAGTAAAGGGAAGATACACAGGAGAAGTACTGAGTTTTTTTTTATAGTTCTTGAAGACCTACTTTGTGCATACAAAGAAGTAACAGCTATCTAAATTCTACCTAAATTCTCAAAGTGGAGACAATGTTAGTAGAACTACTTTTTTGAAGTACTTTTTCCCCCTAAAACAAGTTATAACTGAAGTTGCTTATTATGAACAAGAGATGTTTTTTTTAATTTTAGAACCATCTGGAATAAAAACCTAGCTCTAATTAAGGAGAAAAACAGATTTAAAATGTGTTCAACAAGATATATATGTACTAGAGGCCCAGTGCATGAAATTTGTGCATGGGGGCAGGGGTGTCCCTCAGCTCACCTACACTCTCTCCAATCTGGTACCCCTTGAGGGATGTCCAACCTTCCATTTAAACTCAATCCCAGCTGTTCACCTGCCTGCCTTCTTGGTTGCCCCTAACCGCTTCTGCCTGCCAGATTAATCATCCCCTAACCACTCCCCTACCAGTCTGGTTGATGCCTAACTGCCCTCCCTTGTTGGCCTGTTCACTTCTAACTGCCCTCTCCTGCAGGCCTGGTCCCTCCCGTCTGCCCTCCCCTGGTAGCTATCTTGTGTCCATATGGGGGAAGCCATTTTGAGTGTTGGAATGACAGTCAATTTGCATATTAATCTTTTATTAGATAGAATTGAGAAGGATGGTACTCAAATTTTTCAGGGACTAACGAATAGTCAGGAACAAGTTCCAAACTCCAGTTTGAACTGGAGTTACACCAGAACTTTTACTGAAATATGTTGCTTCAGAGTCTTTGATCATTGGTCCCAAGCAAACTTGATAAAAATAAGAGTTTGAGGTCAAATTTCCACAAGGCTTTTGTAATCACATCACCCTTAATACTTTTGAAGTGCTTCTTGCATTGATCATATTGTGTTCACAGACAACAATCATAACTGCTTAAAAAATTGTATGATTAAAATTAGAAAATGAGATTTCTTTAAACATATATTTCAGAGTCTAAGTTCTTGCTGTCATGTGGCCTAAGGTGACTTCAAATTAATGTGGTGGCCCAGCAGGGTGGGGATGGCTGTGCTGGGAGAATCGGGAAGATGGGCATCCTCTGTGTCCTAATCTGTAGCCCTCTGGAGAGTAGTCAGGAAGAAATGGGCAAGGAGGAGAAACTGGCTGAGAGCACCTCCCTGTCCACACCAGGCCTTCCACTCTTCTCTGTGCTCTGCTGCTCATTCCCTCCCAAATCTTGAGGTGCAAGAGATTAGTATGTTTCTAGAACATAGTGCTGAAGCAGCCCTCACAAAATTAATGCAATTACGATGTTGATTTCCAGATGTTAGCTTAATGCCAGCCTATTAAGATTTCTAAAGCTGAAGATTAAAACAAACAAACATTATGAGCAAACACCCAAATAAAGACATGTCAGCAAATTTAGTGATAACATGAGGCAAAGGAAAAAATTTCCAGAGAGAACATTTTGGAAGTTGATTTTCTTCATAACTGATTAGAGTAGACAGAATTTTCTCAGGCCCTCTTCAGTCTTCTTTCCAAAGAGCGCGCGTACATGCGCGCGTGGACACGGACACACACACACACACACACACACACACACACACACACACACCTGATTCCTTGCTGCTTCCAGCCCTCAGCCTCCTTCCACTTGTGCCTCTCCCTGCAAACACTGCTCACCTCACCCGAGTCTTTGACCATATCCTCCTGATTTCATTGCTGTGCCTCACTTGACCTTGCACCAAGGGCTGGTTTCTTAATTAGAGTTTTGAAATTCAAGGCAATCACCCTCCTTTTGCTGGAAGGTATCTCTCTTTCCTCCTCTTGCCTCCCATAGTAGTGGGCAGGGGCGGGGAGGGGGACAGGAAGACACACAGCCCCGGCTGAGTGGAGGTTTCTACTTCCTAGTTCTATAGCCTGGAGCAGGTTCTGGGTATTGGAGCAGCCTTAGTTTTCTCATTTATAAATTTTTAGATAATAACACATATTTCCTTTGATGGAATAAAAGAGGGAATTCACATATATAGTGCCTGGTACATTATGAGGTTCAATAGAAGGTATTATTATTATTTTGCTACATTAAGTTTTCTAAGCTTTTTTGTCTCTTTGTGACAGTTACATAGAATGGCTTGATTTTACTTTTGTCCTGATGCAAGTTTTTGTTAAATTTCTGAACCCCTGGAAAGTAAGAACTCAAAGACTAGTTACAATTCACCATCTTATAGTCTGGAATGTTTGGTCTCAATACCACAGAGAAGATAAATTTACCACTTTCATGTGAATTTTTTTGTAATATTAAAGTATTGTATAATCATGTTAAGTTTAATTTTATTATTCTTATCCATACCCCTTGTACTGAACTAACTAAAACAAGCACCAATAACACATACTTTTGAGAAGTAAATGAAATTAGCTTCTTCAATACTTTAAACAAATCCAAAGTTAAACTAGTTTAACTAGTCCCAACTTGTTCATTGCTATTCTCCCTCTAAAGTAAAATCTAGTAGTGGCCAAATCATTATTATTAAGCAATATTATTCTAGATGGTAATGTAAATAAGGATACATAAAAATGAAATACTAATATACAGTTCTTATAAAAGTTTTTAAATGATGTGACTATTATATTTATCACTTTAGAGACATAGAAGCATGGAACAGACTGAGAAATCTCAGAGGGAAGGCATGGTGGGTGGTGGGAAGAAATTAACCAAAGAACTTATAGGTATTTATGCATAACCCATGGACACAGACAATAGTGTAATAAAAACCTGGGGGAGGTCGGGTATGAGGTGGAGGGAGTCAATGGAGGGGAAAGAGGGGGATATCGGTAATACTTTCAACAATAAAACTATTTTTTTTTTAAAAAAGTATGACTATTAGCCCAACCAGCATGGCTCAGTGGTTGAGTGTTGAGCTCTGAACCAGGAGGTCATGGTTCAATTCCCAGTCAGGGCACATGCCCAGGTTGCAGGCTCCATCACCAGTTGGGGGCAAGGAGGCAGCCAATCAATGATTCTCTCTCATCACTGATGTTGCTATCTCTCTATCCCTCCCCCTTTCTCTCTGAAATCAATAAAAAAATATTTTTAAAGTATAACTATTAAAATTGATACATACAATTATTCATATATCCTTATTATTAAGCTATATAATTGCCTTCAAAGTTATTAATGATTATTTTTCAATGCACATTTTATAGCCAATATTTACTATTGGAGAAAAATTCTTGGCTATTTCTGGGTCATAGAGAGAAATATATACACCAGATCCAATGGTTTAATCATAAAGCTGTGCGGTATATCCTCCAGAGATATAGCCTAAGGATTTAAACTGCAATTGCCCCTTAAAATGTTTTTCCTGCATTGGCTCTTGGAGGCCTTGCTTTATTGCTTTAGCTATTTTAAGTTTAGATAGAACATCTTACTTGGCCATTTGTGGTAGTTTTCTTTTCTTTCTTCCCCACTTTGCTATTATTAGAGTTGTTTTGTGTTTACTACTTTTACCTTTCCCATGACACTTTCCCAAAGAACATATATTTGTCTGCAATTCCCTTTAATTTCTCAGAGCTAGCATTATTTAGGACAGCTGTACCAGGCCTGTTCCAGGTTCCATAGAAGCACTCTATTTAGATTCACAAAAGGGTACGAGGAATTTTACCAGAAATTCACATAGTGAGCAATGTACACTTCTGCCTATACATGCATTTCCTACTTCAGGGAGATGTTAATTTACATAATTAACATAATTAACATGGAATTCATGTAATTTATACTTCTTTATGATTTATTTATTCACTTTATTTACTGTATGACTGTAAAATAGAAAAGTGAGGCATGGGGTTTTGAATTATCACATGATACTATAAGTGCAAAAGTTTTCTGGTCATGGCGCATCATTTTTCTAGATGTTTATAAAAGAGAAACTTGGCTACCTTGCTGGTGTATTTGCTTACCTTGCCTGACAGCCAGCGTGGTGGTATAGACCAAGAAGAGGAGAATGTAATTGAGGAAACTCTGGAAGACTGGTGTGTTGGCATGGAAATCTTCCGACAAGTACTTGCTGGTCAAGCCAATTCCACAAATAAGGAGGGATAACACCTGGCCTAGCGCCACAGAGATTAACATCTCCCTGAAAAATAAAAAGAAACATGGCAAAGGTCAGCAGTAAGTCCACTTAAAAAACATTTAAAATTTATTGAGCATTTGTGCTAGTCATTGGGCTAAGTGCAATAAATATTATTTCTTTTCATTCAGTACAGCAATGCTATGAGGAAAGTGCAATTGTTACTGAGGTTTTATAGGAGGAAAATCTAACGCCTAGAGGGCTTAAGGAATTTGCTCCTAGTTGCATAACTAGGAAGTGGAGAAGTGGTAAACTTGGGAATCCAGACAGAATCTCTCCAAATGACCCTGGCTTCTAGCCACTGCCCTCCAGAACCTGTGGGGAAAGTAAACACCATTCCATAGAATTAACCAAGTGATCAGAAACCTGAGTGAGAATCTGAACACCAACCAGGAGAGACCATATTCCAGCCCTGTCTTCAGGCTCTTATACCAATAACAGAGACTTTTCTTTACAGATAGAAATCTTGGATCTGGGAACACGGAAATAAAGAAGAGGCTGTCCAAATCTCAGAAAATCCAGAAGGACCACCTCCTCTCCATTCCCAGATTGGGGGTCTCAGCTGGCTCTAGAAAGCATAGTAAGCGCTTCTAGCCATTCTCCTCTGCTTAGGTTATAACTACTTACACATTACAACTGTTATCCATGAAGAAAATTTAATGACAGAAGTGGTCACTTGAAGTGAAATATTTCAAGATCTGTAGATATCTTCTGGGACTTCTTCCTCGGCAGTGTCCCTGGAGGCTACTCAAGGGGGATCAGGAGCAAGAGTCAAGGGGTCTACTTTGCAGTCTTGATGTTCACATGAACCTTTGTGCCCTGACGCAGGAAGAGCCCTGGAAATACAAAGCAGGCTCCTGCCCTCCCCACTCTCATCTGACTTTTTTGGGGTTTATTTATAGAAGCAACTCGTAAAATAAGCAAGGAGTAGGATTTCTCAACAAAAAAGCAGTAGGCAGAAGATTTGCAATGTTACATATTCTCTCCCCATGACTAACCACTATAACGAATATAATATGATTGAATGTCAACTGTAATTGAAAAATTTTAAACATTTAAATATCATAATAAGGAGTTGGTTTTAGTGGGAAGAGAGTGTTTTTGGTATACTGAATTTGAGCTGACAGATCATCTTCCATATGATCCAACAGTGTCAGGATCATGGGTTTAGAAATGAATGGGAAGGTCAATCAAGAGGTTGGTATGGGAAGTTTTACACATAAGAGATGGCTAAGGTCCTGGAAATGGATATCAAAAAGGAAGAGATGACAGCAGAGATAACAAGAAGGACCAGAGAAAATTCTGGGCAATCTCTAGATTGGGATAAGGGAGAAAGAAAGGTACGTCATTGGAGTGAGAAGAGGTTAGAAAGCTAAGGGGAAGAGCAGATCGCTCTTGCTTTCATCATACTGAAACTAAGGAAACAGATACTTGCATGGCAGGAACAGCTGTAATATTATATGTTGCTTAGAGGGTAGGAAGAATGAGGACCGAGAGGAGATGATTTGTAGTCACCTCCAGCCTTTGAAAGAACAGTTTTGATTGAATGAAGAGTACCAGAGCAATACCGGTGTCATTCTGTGGCCAGCACATATGCTTTGCCCTCACAGAGGGCATAGAGCACTGGCTGAGAAGTCTAAGTGGCTGGTTTCCAGAAATATTCTGGGGGAAATGAAGACAAAAAAAGCCAGGCAGACTGACTGATGAAAACTCTTCCACCAAGATATCTGTAATGTGTGCCTTTCAGCCAAAGATCAACACAAGCCTATTCTTATTTCTTCAGCCAAACAAAACTGCAAATCGGCTGCCTTCAATTTCTGCTTTTAATTAGTGGCCCTGTCATTCAGCGGCTGCTATGATTTGATAGAAGGTGCAAATTATGATTTTTCCCGTCATGCTAATAAGCATGACTTGTAAAACAGAAAGGAATGGAAGGGACCTTTGATCAGATTAGTTTATGAGTCCTTTTCCAACTGTAGGGACGTGCAGCTGTGGTTGCAATCTGCACATCTGACCTAATCCTAGTCACCAAAGCAAAATAAATGAGTAACTGAATAAAACCATAAGTAAACCTAGATGTTGACACTCTGCTAATCCCACCTCCCCACTGCCTCTATTAGCCTCCTTTCATCAGACTCCCTTCTGTTCTCTTTTCACACAGGACAAGTCCTTTGGCGATTTGTTTCTCAGCATGTGCTCCTCACCACGCTTCTGTTTTAGGATCTTTTCAGTTCATTTACTGTTGCCTTATTTCTGTGAACTTTTCTTTCTTCAGGTAACCACCAAAGTAGATGTGTGGTCCCTTCAACTTAACTCCTCATCATCTGAAAAGGGCCATTCTCTCCTGAAAGTCTCTCTTGCCATTCCCTCCTCCCCAAGGCTGATGAGTTAAGTTTCCTCATCTGTACATTCCTACCTCTATTCGTACTCATCATACTGTGCAGCTCGTGAGCTCCTGCAATGGGAAAAAAATGTATTCTATTCATTTGTATGTTCCCGGTACCTTGAAGATTAAGTGGAAAGGAGATAGATATTTAATACTGAATGAATGAATGAATGAATGAATGAATGAATTTACAAGCAAACAAACGTAAATGAAAATGAAAAGACTGAAGTCTCAGGAGATCTGAAAGATGGCCACTTATTCTATCTTGAAAAACTACTAGCTCTGCATGACAAAAACAACCCCACTTTCACTGTATTCCATCTGCCAGTGAGACACTGAGATTAATAAGCTATTTTCCGATGCATTTCTGAACAAGCCTGGTAAGGTGCTATCTTGCGAAAAGGATGCTAAATATGGTGTGGGGTGACACTCTGCACAGGGAGCGGTTGGTTCTTCGTGCAGTACACGGAATAGCACACCAGATGCATTCTAACATAGGCTACATAGTTCCTATAATTTTAGTAGCAGAAACGAAGAACAGACTATAATACACATTTTCATCTTCTTTGTTTATGCGTTTAGAAGGACATCCTGTCCACTTTAAATTCAGAACGACTAGACAATGAAAAATGCATGAGTCCTAGAAGAAAAAAAAAAAAAGAGCCCTTCAAGAAGCTGAATACCTGATATAGCAGGGCTTGTATTCATAAAGACGGACATATCCGTTACCATAAGCACTTCATTCTCTTAAATAAATAGAATTCAGACTCTTGTGAATAAAGCTGTACTATACAAATCAGATATTCAGAATAAGAAGATTTAAAATAAGCCATCAATTGAATCTTGTTTTTCCCTCCTGGGATTAAGAATATGTTCCTTTAAAAAGGTATGACAATTTTCAACACAGAGTTCCATAGTCATATTGCTTTGCAATTCTTTAGCGTGAGAGGGGAGCAATTATGGCATCATCTTGAATTTGAACGTGTCAACCTTTCTGTAGAGACATCTTCATTTTGATAACTATTCTCGGGCAAGTCCTGCCAGACCTGAGTCAGCATCTGAATTCAATATGCATACACCGGAACAAAGTACTCCTCTGTGACTGAAAACACCGCCCCCCGAACATGGGAGAAACAGGTTCTACTGCGTTCTGACAAGAGTCCTGTGTTCAGGAGTTAGGACTCTGGCTTCTTGAAGCTCTCTGCTGAAAAGTTTCATCGCATTTAAGTATGAATTAGACTTCCATGCAAGAAGATTAATAGGCAAGGAGCAAACACATATCCCCGGAGGTTTCACATTTGTTGGAGTTCCTGCACCTCAGAATCTGTGTTCATGGAATTTATTTGTTCTCTGGCTCTGTGGTACCAGTTTTGTTGTTGCTGTTTTTTGTTTTGTTTTTAAAAGTATTTCTTTACTGATTTCAGAGAGGAAGAGAGAAGGAGAGAGAGATAGAAACATCAATGATGAGAGAGAATCATTGACTGGCTAACTCCTGCACGACCCCCACTGGGGATTGAGTCTACAACCCAGGCATGTGCCCTTGGCTGGAATTGAACTGGGGACCCTTGAGTTCCCAGGCTGATGCTCTATCCACTGAGCCAAGCTGGCTAGGGCTGTTGCTGTTGTCATTTTATTTATTTATTTATTTATTTATTTATTTATTTATTTATATATTTTTTTATTTTTTAATATATTTTATTGACTTTTTACAGAGCGGAAGGGAGAGGGATAGAAAGTCAGAAACATCGATGAGAGAGAAACATCGATCAGCTGCCTCTTGCACGCCCCCTACTGGGGATGTGCCCACAGCCAGGGTACATGCCCTTGACCAGAATCGAACCCGGGACCCTTCAGTCCACAGTCCACTGAGCCAAACCGGTCTTGGCTGCTGTTGTTATTTTAGAGGAAACCAAGTAAGCCACAAGAAAGCCCTCTGGAACAGTATTTCACTGAGTCTATGAGGAATCAAGTGTAGGAGACACTTGAAGGGCTAGTGTGAGAAAGTTGAGTCACCAATGCCCATGTACCCTATATGTGGTATGTCTAGAGAAATGGCACACGAGTGAAAAAGCACCACATATGGAATAGAAAGGCCGCCTCATGAGTTCCACTAATCAAGCTCCACAATGTTGGGCATCTCCCACTCTGGCTTAGATTCCTTCATGTAAAGTAAGGGCATTATAACTGTAAGATCCCCCTTATGCTCTCCTTCAGATCTTCTTGGTCTCCTCCATCTCTGAGTTCTCTGGTCACTCCCTCCCGCTCCAGCAGTGGCTGCCATGATCAACTCCACACAGACATCATGTGGGCACAGCCCAGGGGCCCAGGCCTTATACCCACACCGTGTGTCTTGTGCCTTCTACCGTGGGGGTTGCAGGGTGATGCTGAGGGCCAGACCTTGTGGAGACCTACTTGGTTTCCACTCATCAGCAACCAGACAGTGCAGGGGAATTACTGCACTTGAGCACTAGAAAACCAAAGCAGGCAGACACGTTCTCCCTCTTCCTCCCTAGGCAGACTGCTCCGAGAAGCAGTCAACTTCTGCAGGTTCTCAGAAGAAGGTATTGCCCACCAGATGCTCTGTTGGGTACCCCGCCCTTGAACTGACTCTCCCACCTTTCCTTCTTCAATTCACTCCTGCTCCTTGGGGTTCCTGCCCTTAGTAAATCAGCAGCACATGCTTCTGTTTTCTGGGGAACTCAAGCTAAGATAATGAGCTTTCCCTTTTCCTCCTACTCCAGAATTCTCACTTACTCTTAGAAGATGCTGGTGTGAAATCATCAACCCTTAAAATCGGTATTTTCGACCTCAAAGTCTATTTTTTTGTGTGTTTTTGATTAAATTCTTTAGTAGCTGAGCTACCAGCAATATTTACTCATTTATTATGTGCACACCCTGTGGGTTTGGGGATTAGCCACAGAGAAATAGCCTGTCAGTAGCATTTGCCAAGGCCTGCTGAGTGCAGGTTATGAGAAAGGGATGCTTGCCCCCTGCCTCCACAAAGCTGAAAGGACTATGAAACATAAGTAAGTGAAACTCTCTTCTCAGAGGATGTAAAAATGCCTCCGTACAAAACTGTTAGAAGTTGTTGGAATAATTTCAGTCTTTAAAACTGGGCAAAACAACTCTGGGAAGGTTTCAAGGAGAACATACTTTGGAGGCTTTTTCTGTTTTAAATAATGGAAGAGATGTAATTTTGTTTGCATGCACGTGGGGCAGCAAAATTTCTCAGAATCTTCTGGTGTAAGTATAAAATAGAATATCCACTCTAGAAAACAGTTTGGAAGGTCCTGCAAAGTTAAAAATATGTCTATCAAGTGGTCTGGCCATTCACTCCTAGGTATCCACCCAAGGAAATGAAACAATATATGCACACCAAGGTTCATACTTGGATGTTCACAGCAGCTTCGTTTGTAACAGTCAAATCACTTTGTCCCAATGTTATGGTCCCGACTGTCTGTTAACAGGTGAATGAATAGACAAAGAAACTGGTATGTCCCTACAAAGGAACACCACTCAACCGAGTTGTCGGGCATGCTAAAACTTCAATAGCCTCACAGTACACCCACCTCTGGCCGAGGCAGGCCAGGTACCCCTGTACTTTCATCCCAGCATTGCAAAGCTACAGTTTTCTAACAACTTGCTTCTTTATGTCCTCAGCATGGCTTTCTATGTACCTTTCAACATTATTTGTCAATAAGAGATTTTTTTGCCATCCTGTTTTTCTTGTATAATACAGCATCTTCACAGTGATGAGAAGAAGAGGAATGAATTTCTAGAAACTATTTGAGGCCAATTGTACAGATCATTACATTTAATAACATTTTTTTAAAAAAAATAAAGGGTTATATGATGAAGCATTTTACAGAAGTTAGCTTTATGTTATGATTGCTTCCTTTTTTAATTGCTTGCTAACATTGTGTCAGGTACTCTCTTAAGGCACCCTGTACACTTAGACCAAAGTGATCTTTAATAAAAGTGTAAGTTCATATTTAATATCATCTTACTGACAATTAGAAGTGTTACTTAAGCCGAGACCGGTTTGGCTCAGTGGATAGAGCGTCGGACTGTGGACTGAAGGGTCCCGGGTTCGATTCTGGCAAGGGCATGTACCTTGGCTGCGGGAACATCCCCAGTGGAGGGCGTGCAAGAGGCAGCTGATCGATGTCTCTCTCTCATCGATGTTTCTGACTTTCTATCCCTCTCCCTTCTGCTCTGTAAAAAATCAATAAAATATATTTTTTTTTAAAAAGAAGTGTTACTTAATATTTTTGTTTCATATGATTAGACTTCATTGCACTTGTTTTACTTTGCACTGTGGCTGATGAAGAAGGGTCGGATTAAGAATACAACAAGTTTCAACTGAGCAACATTTTGTGTTGTTTATTTATGGTGCATTTTCATATTATCTTTGACTCTCAGCTTCTGTGTAGGAATCACTTTTAAGCCAACAATCCTCTTTGTGAAGCTTAGTTATTGAAATGGCCTAATCACTAAATCCTTTAATCAGACCCAGATAAACTGGGTGACGTCAGGCAGCTACCATGAAAACCCTCTGATAGCAGAACATCCACTCTGTCAAAAAATCTCATGTAACTTAGAGGAATCATCTAGAGAAGCCAGCTGCAAAAACAAACAAACAAACAAACAAAAAAACATATAACATGATTTCATTTATATGACATGTCCAGCATAGGCAAATCTACCAAACAGGAAGTAGATAGCTGCTAATGTAGGACTAGGGGAACAGGAAGATAGCAAGGTGATAGCTAAAAAGTATAGGGTTTCTTTTTAAAGTGATAAACTGTTCTAAAATTGACTGCAGTATTAGTTGCACATCCTATCTAATAAAAGAGAAACATGCAAATTGACCGTATGGGCTCCTGCATTGTGACAGTGCACAGGCTGGGCTGGGGGACCCGTCCCCCAACCGAGTGCACAAATTTTGTGCACCAGGCCTCTAGTATCTGTATAATACTTAACACTAGTATGCTAAAAACATTGAATATACTAAAAACCTTAAGTGGGTGAATTGTATAGTATGCAAATTACATCTCAATAAAGCTGTTATTAAAAAGAAAGAGAAACAAAGGAAAAAGGGGAAATAAAATAGAAAGGGAAAATTATTTTAAAAAATCACACAGTGCTTAAAAAATAAAGTTTCAACTATCTGAACTACGAATTGAGCGATTGCATGAGGGTCAACTTATACATTAAAATTAGTCAAACTTAAATACTTTCTATTGTTTCTACATTAAGAAATAAATTTTTTCACATATAAAATAGCTATTATTTTCTTCCTGAATCCCAGAGGATCATCTGATACTCTCCCTTAAGATTTGTATTCCTACTTTGGAAACAACTGATTTAAATGATGTTCAGAATCACAGCTCTTATTACCTTTTAGTACATTTGGTAGCAATATTTTCATTGATTACTTAAAACTACCTATGTGCTTTGCTTATAATATTTTTTAAAAAAACTAGAGAAATTATTGTTAAATGCATCCCATGTTTAGTTTCTCAAGTTCTGAATAATAAATTTATTCAAAATTTTGAAACTTGAGTGGAGTCCTGCCCTTCAGAAATTGAGGAAAGTAGATAGATAGATAGATAGATAGATAGATAGCTAAGATAAATATTTAGAGTCCTACTTGACAAAACTATTATAAAACTAACAGATCTTAGTTTTAAATATGAATTTCTGACTTGAGTTCTCACACTTGCTAACATCTTGGAGAACAGGAAAAAAGCAAGGATATTTTTAGGTCAACTGTGTTTCTGTTTTCTTTCTTTATGCATTTTTAAATGACTGACATTTTTCATTACAAAATGCTTTGAACTTTGCATTTTGAATTAAGTTAGTGACTCTGGAGGCAAAACAGCAAACATTTAACTTTAAAATCTATTGACTAAATAAAAACAAAGAAAGCATGCAAGCGACTGGCGATATTCACTTTCTTTTAAAATAAAGACCCATGTCAAATTCCATTATTTTATTTCATATTTACCAAATTTGTATGCATGAAGTATAGTGTATTTGAAGTAGAGCAAATTGGGAAAATTAGATTCTACTAAGTGCTGAACTTCTCCACACACAATTAAAATCTGCTTGGAAAATGCATAATCAACTGAGATCATCAATTATACCTTTTACCTGGAAGAATATGCAGGAAAATTAGGGCAAATAAGCAGGGAAGCCATGCCTAATTTTGGAAGACAAATATATCTGACTTCTCTGCTTTCAAGGCATAAAAGGATCCTCTTAGTGGAGGCTAAGCTGACATTTGTCTTCATCATTCTTTGCATCAAAAGACAGCTGCAATCGACATTACAAGGATCTGACAATAAAGAAGTAATGCTATTTCAGTTCCTCTGACAGATAACCTTGGAAAACAACTCACATTTTTTTCAGCACAGGCTAAACGAAATTTATTCTGGAGGCTAAAGTCTTCTGTAAAAGTGAAAATGGGATATTTACCATAATCAAATATTATAATTACTGGGAAGAAATTTGAGCTGGTGAAATTCCTACTGTAGGAATGATTTTAACAACAAAATAATCTATTATTGCCACTCTCGCATCCCGGTCCAGAGAGGAAAAGGAGATTAAAAGGAAGGGAATTCTTTAGATGAGAAATCCCCCAAAGTTCTCAGCTGCTTTCAGGATGGACGAGGACAGCCAGGTGGGAGGGAGAATTCCTAAGGCAGTGCGACCTAAGAAAGATTTTTAAAGACTTGAGTCAAAAGGGGCCAGTGGAAAAGAAAACAGCTGTCAAAAGACAACTCAGGTTGATTCACGAAGTACAAAAATGTTCCATCTTTTTAAGAGGTACCAAGCCTAAGTAAGCATTGTGGTAAAAACATCAGGTCAACCCAAACAAACAAACCAACAGGCAGATGACAAACCAAGAATGCCATAGTGATTTTTATGGTAAAAACAAACCTTCGCATTAAAGTCATGTTCTAGGTAAAGGAGTTAGCCTGCTCTTGTAAGTGGAGGCTCTGCTGAGGCTGTAACTGAAAACCAAGCTCAGCCCCTCAAGTGTTAGGAAACCACTGACACATTGTTAAGAACAAGAGGGGGAAAAAGAAGGGTCACTTTCATGGCCTAACCTGTGCTCTCACCATTCTTGTACTTGAGTTCATTGTGGGGGGGGAAAAAACTGTTAAAGTTAGGGGGTGTGCTCTGGTCTACCAGGCTAGCTGAAATCCACTCCTCAGAGAGGGAAGGGGTGAGGCAGGCGGGGCTTCCGTACGGTCTGCCCTTGTACACTGTGGGTGCTGGGGAAACTGTCCCTTACTCTGTCTGCAGTGGAAACCACTTAAAAACCACCTTCCTTCGTCTCCTGTGAGACTCGGCCAAATGCAAGTGATTTCAGATCTCGGACACGCTGCACCTGGCACACTGTCCCACCCAGCACAAGCTGCAACGGTGTTTCCAAACCGTTCAAGGCACAGAGAGCATCCGATGACTGTGTGGCAAAACACCAAAAAAGAGAGTAAGATTTTATCTTTCAAATTAAAAAAAATGGGCAGGGAGGGCCTCAGACCCTTTTTTAAAGTTTCACTAAAGGGGAAATTAAATAAAACATCAAGAACTAAAGAAAACAGACATTCCAATTTATTCTAAAAGTATATTGTGTGAAAGGTACATTTTTCTAACGAACTCCTGCCACCTCCACGCCTAAGTTATTGGAAAACATCTAACGGTCCTTCCACGCAGCAGCTGCAGTGGCAGGCTGGTGGCTGAGCGCGGTGCTGAGGCAGGATGACAGCCCCGCACTCTGGTAAACCAGCAGGGCAGAGAGCTCACCTGCTTGTGAATGCCACAGTGACAGGCAATTTGGGACCAAGAACATACAGAAAAAAAACACTTGTGATCCCCTTTGATTCTTTCATTCTGGGAACGTGCAATGTCGGAGAACTCCTTGCCATATTAAACTGACATATCATGGCCACCAACAACCCAGATGACAGTCCTCTGGCTCTCTTCCTGGAAAACGAACTATTAAGTCCCTGTCTTTCCAGGGGTGCACAGCACCCATGTGGCGCCTGGCCCTTTAAGATTGTGTTGCTAAAACCAATCGTATCCAAGTATGTCGTGTCGATTCATTAACAGAAAGACAGTTTCCAGACACATTAGTTATTTTGAACAAGTTTCAAACTCCATCTTTGCTTCTCTTGATACTCTAAAGTTTTGCATATGTACGCAATGGACAAACATATATATGTAGATAGGTAGCTAGCTAGACTTTATCTATTTATCCATCAAAGAACAAAGGCTGTTTCCATATAGTGGCTATTAGAAAATATGCCTCAATGAAGACAAGAGTACAGATCTTTTTGAGATATTGATTTCATTTCCTTTGGTTATATACCTGGAAGTAGGATTCTTGGATAATATGGCACTGCTATTTTTAATATTTTGAGGAACCTCCATACTGTTTTCCATAATGACTGTACCACCAATGTTGTGTTAGTGTTCCCTTGTATCCATATCTTTGACAACACTTACCTCTTGTCTCTTTGATAACAGACATCCTAACAGATATGAAATGATACCTTACTGTGCTTTTGATTTGCATTTATCTGATGATTAGTGGTGTTGACCACCTCTTTAAAGGTGGTCATTTGTATGTCTTCCTTGGAAAAGTGTCTATTCAGGTCCCCTGTCCATTTTTTAATTGGATTGGTTTTGTTGTTAGGTTGTCTGAGTTCCATATAGAGTTTGGATATTAACCTCCTTTATCAGATGCATGGTTTGCAAATATTTTATCCAATCCTGCAAGTTGCTTTTTCATTTTGTTGAGTATATCCTTTACCATAAAGAAGCTTTTAATAGTGTCTGTAAAGGTGATTTGAATAGTCTGTGTATCATTTCTTTTCCTTTATTGATCCATTAGGGTGTGTGTGTGTGTGTGTGTGTGTGTGTGTGTGTGTGTGTGTGTTTAAAAAGGGAGATGTAAAAAAGATGTCCTATTTGAAAGTACCAGTGAACTGATATCTGAAGTAACTCTCTCACCAGCACACACATTGCCGAAGAAATTAAATTCAAATGAGTGTGCATGGCATACATAATGCTGTTCATATTTTGTTTTCCTTAGTGCTCCTGAGGATCAGTTAGTTTATATATGAAGTAGATTTATTTGGATATAATACTGCAAATAACTCCATTGCATCTTTTACTTTAATTTAAAGTTAAAATAAAGTGAATCAAGGTGCAACATGTAATATGATGTATGCATTCTGCTGAATTTAAATGAATTCTAATTAAATTACTTGAAGCAAGATAAATTAGATTATTTCTCAAGCATATTTTGGATAAACCTAATAAAATTCCATGAATAGAAAAGTCTAAATGGGCTTCATTTAATGACTGTTGCTGATATATTCTCTTGGAATGAACAAGGTGTCAGACTGACCTTGGGCCATTTCTTTTTAAAGTGAGACAGACACTATATTAAATTCAGAAAGACTAGCTAAAAAGAGACTAGGATTTACTTTATGTTGAAAGTAAAATAATTTATTGAGGCATTTAGTTATGTGTTTTCCCCCTACATATTTTTTCCTCTTTGCTTTGGAATTCCTTGGCATCAGGACAGTTTCGATTGGGAAGTAAAAGAGAGGGCTAAAATAAAAGTCCCTTTGTTTCTGATTCCATGGAGGGAATTAGATTAGGAGTAGAGAAGGCAGACATCAGCTAGAGGGAGATGGGCACAGAAGTATCAAGTTGGGGAAAGGTGTCCAAAGACTAGGGTAGGTTCTACAAGTGAGAGGAACCCAGACTCATCATCTTATGTCACTCTGAGGAGGGGACGGATGTAGACATCTACATGGGTTGGCTAGGCAGACCTTATAGGGAAGCTGTATGTCAGGAACTAGGGCTCCTGACCTCTATAGATTACTGTGCCCAAGGATGATGTAAAACCCAGAAAGGTTTGGGATGCTAAGGAGCAGTGTAGGCTTGAAAAAGGTTTTGGATGCTAAGTGTAGGCTTGAAAAATGGGTCTTTGACCATCCTCTGAGCCCTCTCTGGCCCCTCCCATTGTGGCCCCCAGTCCCCTGTCTGATGGTAGCCCCGCTCCCGCCACTGCTGCTCCCACACACTGATGGCGCCAGCCCCATTCATACCCATTAAAGATGTGGAGCAATTGGGGCTAGTGCCAGCAGTGGGTGTGAGTGGCAGCTGCTGCCCTAATCTTCCTTCAGGAGCAGGAGGAGGTGGAGAAGCTCTGAGGAGTAATTGGGGCCAGCAACCCCTGCTCACACCTGTTGACTGTGCCAAGTGATCAGGGTTGGTGCCAGGAGTTGGCAGTAGGTACAAGTGGCGTCTCCAGCCAGCAGCAGGTGTGAGTGGGGCTGGTGCCGGCAGCAGGTGTAATTGCTGGGTGGACGCAAGAGCAAAGAATTCAGTAACCGCCAGAGGCTCGCCCCGCTGACAGCGACCGACTCCCCACCTTGGTCTGGTGCCCCCACTCACCTGTTCCACCATCCCACCATGGCCAACACCCACCATGTTTCGCACATGCTCCCTGGTGGTCAGCGCGTGTCATAGCAACCAGTTGTTCAGTTCACCATTTAGTCTATTTGCAATTAGCCTTTTATTACATAGGATTAAAGTTTACTTTCAATATTATTTTTATTTATTTCAAATGTCTAGCATAGTGATTAGACAATCATATACTTTATGAAGTGGCCACCCAATATTTCCAGCACGCACTTGGCACCATAAATAGTTATCACAATGGTATTGACTGTATTGCCTATGCTGTAGTTTACATTCCTGTGACTATTCTGTAACTACCAATTTGTACACCTTTATCCCTTCACCTGTTTCGCCCAGCCCTCTAACTCCCCTCCAGTGTATTTTGATATGCTTAAGGCCCTGAGTCCTCTATTTGGCCCTAACAGAATTGGTGGGAGTAAGAGGAGTGGAATGTAAAGGTGTCAGGAGAATTGGGAATGTAGAAAGGGAATCTCCTTTCCCAAATGTCTGAGAGATAATTTTTTTTTAGTCTAGGAGTGGTTCTCAACCTTCCTAATGCCGCGACCCTTTAATACAGTTCCTCATGTTGTGGTGACCCCCAACCATAAAATTATTTTCATTGCTACTTCATAACTTGAATTTTGCTACTATTATGATTCGTAATGTAAATATCTGTGTTTTCCAATGGCACAGGGTTTCACGACTCACAGGTTGAGAACCGCTAGCTTGGTCACCTAAGACCATTGGAAAACACGGATATTTTTACATTATGATTCATAACAGTAGCAAAATTACAGTTATGAAGTAGCAACAAAAATAATTTTATGGTTGGGGGTCACCACAACATGAGGAACTGTATTAAAGGGTCATGGCATTGGGAAGGTTGAGAATCACTGCTCTAGAGCAAGAGAACCTGGAATCAGAATTAATTTGTTTTATAGGAATTTATGGAACAATATATCTCAATTTCTTCTACTCTTGGAAAAGTTCATTTCCATTGTGGTAAGCTAAGAAATTATTCAAGAATAAACACCTTGCTTCCCTAAACTCCCTTCTTTTCCTATTCCTTTGGAAATGCCTGTCACTTTATTACAAGCTAGAACTATAGTTTCTTTGGCTTAAGAAGAGTGGCGAGTAAAGTCTGAGAGGCAAGGAAGGCACACAGAAAAGAAAGGTTTACAAAAGAGACTTAAATGACATGCCAAAGGGTGAGTACGGAGTACATCAAGATCATGTGCAATAATGACTAGAAAAATAGAGCCTCTCTCATGACAATTACTCATTTTTCTATAACAACATCTAAAACAAATGAGAATGAATTAAGAACCTGTGAAAGTTATCTAGCCGTGAATGAATTGATATTGCCTAATCTATATTCCAGTTCCATAGCCAATCTGAAGAAGGAGAAATAAGGCCCTTTGAAGAACAGAACATGATGGCATCTGTGATACATATTTCATAAAGTGTGTCCTTACAGAGTGTTCCCTTCTGCGCATTCCCAATGCTGACTGAGACATTAATGAGAGATGAGGGGCACACGTTTTCTTGCTAACATACCTTTTCATGTTTGGTGCATACACTTTTGGTTCAGTTGACAATCCCAGAACACATCTGCAAGCACTTATTCATTTGATATTTATGGAAATATTTACTGAAAGTATATGCATGGAAGTAAAACAAGACTCATGAACTGCTTTTGGAGTCTTTAAGAAGAAAAAGGGAGGGGTAGGAGTAGATGGCTTAATCAGAGAAGAATAAGGTTCCATATTCTCCTACTGTAAAAATGCCTTCAAGTTATAAATATTGTGATTCAACTATAATATAATTTGAAACTTAAAAAGTTTTATTCCCACCAGGCATGCATGTTAGCATAATGACCTAAACATCCTGAATAAAGACATTTAAATAAGCCACAGATTATTTTTAATGAGCTATGTTAAATATTTCAACACTATGGGGACAAGCCTATGTCTACATCTCTTCAAAGATGAAACAGATATGGTCAGTGTGCTGAACAGGTTAGGAACTATAGACTACATGTAAGTCAAAGGTAAGAAGACAGCTGAATTCTTCCCAAATATTCTAAGGTAAATGTAGAACATTGCTAACCCCAGAAGAATCATGAAAAAAGATTGATCTATAGTTTACCATGGCCAGCAAAGGCCAGGCAGTGGGGAAGAGACACTGCAAAGGGCTAACAGTAGGGCAGCATGGGAATATATAGTAAGAGAGGCTGTGTTTCCATGTTGTTTGTCAATGCCAGGCCTTATAGTCCACATAATGGCAATAACCTAAGGGTTTCTGATCCTCTGTGTCCTAGTCTTCCCTAAGGTACAGTGTATGGAGTGAGAACCCAGGAAGCTCAGTCTGTTAAAGGATCTCTGGCAAAAGTATCCGGTTTCTTGCATATAATGAAGAGCTAATTGAAGATCCCCAACCCCACCCTGACTCATATGCCAACTATGTGAGACAGGTGATCAACATCTGTGCTATTTTCCCTCTACAGAAGGAAAAGGGTGGGAGGGAATTATGTTGGAGAGAATGTAAATTTTGAGTCAGAAATCACCCAAATATGTTCAAGCTCTGATCTCCCGTTATTCCATGGGAGGAGAAGTCTTCAGTGTGTTTAGAAACCAGCAGATGTTGGATCTGTGCATGAAGACAGACCTGAAATCCAACGGGACAGTGGAGGAAGTGAGAGCAGCCAAACCATATTAAGGGCCTGGGCAGGATCCTACACAACAACCAGCCCAGGTGGACCCTACATCTAAATGCTTCCAAAGGTGGAGATTTCACAATGCTTCAACCCTGCCCTCCCTTTCACATGCGTCTCTCTGTTAAAGGACATGAACAATGTTTCTGCTGTGGGAGCACAACACGGAATTCAAGCAGCACTGACATCTTTTGAGTGGTATTTTAGAGAAAAAACTGTGATTGTCAAAGAGTCTACAACCTGGAGAATAATTTTGAAGGATAGAAGCATTATTAACTTGTAAGTTTGTTAGCATGTTGGTAATTAAGAGCCACACTTGAAATTTGGCTATTTTGAGTTTTAATAACTCCTGTGTAAACCTGTGACCTGAGCATGCCTACACATTAAAGATGGGGTGCGTGGCAGGGTGCTTTTCAAAGTGCTGGTATGGCCCGCAGTTATTTTAGAAATGTACATCCTGATAAAGAGCGGAACTGTTTGCTCATAAACCCATAGAGAACTGATATTCTTGTCCTTGCTCTTTTTCTACTTGACCTTCTCCATCTACTGACTTAGCTTTTGTATAATCACTATAGAAAAATAAGCTTTCCGATGTCCCTCACTTTGACGGACAGAACAGAAAGTCAACATTCACATTTTAATCCCCGGGTTTGACAATATGAAAGACAAACATTGAAGAAGAAAATGGAGGAGGAGGAGGAGGAGGAGGAGGAGGAGGAGGAGGAGGAGGAGGAGGAGGAGGAGGAGGAGGAGGAGGAGGAGGAAGTAGAGGAGAAAGAGGAAGGAAACAGTACAAATCCTGATGTTCACTTTTGCTGCTTGGTGGAGGGAAGTGCCTACAGGTCTCTAAAACTGCAGAGTGCATTTCTGAGCCACCATCCAGGTGTGCACATCATGGAGGGCTTTTCTTTCAAGTGTCACTAGGCTTTCCTGGACCTCGGTGAGGCCTGCCTCACAGAGTCATATTCAGAAAGCAAAGACAAACAAAGAGCTGGGTTCCTGCATGTTGCTGCCCACATCAAGTCTCCTGGGTCTAAGTCCCTACCTCAAATCCACCATGGGGTGTTCTTTATTAAACTCTGCCTCATGTGTGGCGTCTGATTCTGGGACTCACAGTAGAGGCTGACGCAGCCTTCATCAACCACCCATGAGCAGCTCATTTCTGGGCCAACATATTCCTCCTGACTTCCAAGGCCCCAGAATTTTGAACGCAGCCAACATTTCTAATCCCCTGTCTCCCACTGGATTTGACAGATGATAAAGCAAGTGTCCCAAAAGCAGGCAGGAGAATTTCATCTGAAGTAATGAGATGGCAGACTACATGATGTAGCCAAACTACTTTCCTCTTAGAAGCAAGACCATGGCCTTGTCTAACACCATGCCCAACACCCACCTTACGCCATTCACCTTTGAACATGGTACCAAGGCCTGTCCAGCAGGTGGTTCTATAATCTATTCATCAGACTGACATAGCTGCATTAGCTTCAGATTTTGTAAGGATTTGAATTTTCAGAATGGGTTGTGTTTGATCTTCCAGAGAAGAGATAGATAGCTGGACACACTCATACACATGACTCTTAGGAAAGAAAGGTATGAAGACACAAAGAAGGGGCGGACGAGTGTTAACCAAGAAAGCTCTCAGTGGACCGGAATGTCAATGTTTCCAAGAAACAGAGCAGTAGACCAGTCACCATGATGATTTCATGCAGCCACTGGACATCCAGTGAGTGCCTCAGTTACAAGGTCCTAGACACAGAGACTGTGACAGGGAGGTCAGATAGATGCTTACGAGCACCCCTAGGAGTGAAGTGGTCCATCAGTAAATCAAAGAACCCATTCTTTTTGACATCTGAAAATGTCTATAGGCAGCAACAACAATAACAAAATAGTACCCCGGATCTCTGTATTACAAGAAGGAAAAGAGAAAAAAAATCAAAACTATCTTTCCTTGAAAGTTGAAGGCTATTTTCTGTACATTTAACTACAACATGAAAATCAAAAGAAAATATCCTTCCCTCTGGTAATTTTGCACATTGAAATATTCCTTTGCAGTAAAAAAAATTGGCCTATTTTATTCTATCAATATGATTAACCTTTCTTTAAATTTGTTCTAGGAGGAAATTCCTTTATTTCCCCAGCCAGAAATGTTGCTATTTATGCATCTAAAAACTAGTTTTGGTGGAAAGAAATGACATTTTTTTAAATCTAAAAATAGTTCTGCCACTTAATTTTGAAAAAAACAAACTTCTAAGTCAAGGCAATAGTTTTCTGCTCACTCACAGCCCTGGGAATGTGTCCGTCTACAGCTGGGTTTCACTTCTTATTGTTTTCTTTCGTTTGTCTCTTTTTTTCTTTGCCATCAGCAAGATCCTGCCTGCAGAGCTCTGGACCAGATCTTTCCCCTAAATCCAGGGGCAAATCCCAGATGATTGATTCCAAGAAAACATCATTTCCACAGTAACATAGAGCTCTCTTGTTCAGATAAACCACATCACTACTGGGTCTGTCCTTTCCAGAAAATCAAGTCTATTTCAGTCACAGCTCATGTCCAGAACCAACATCCAGGAGAGCATATGGAGCCATACGTCAACCTCTTTCCTCTCTCCACTGGAGGAACCACCTCCAGTCCCATATCTCCCACTCAGCCCTCCCTTTTCCATCTCCATGCCTTCCTCTAGAACACGGTTCTCAACCTTTTCAATGCCTCGACCCTTTAATATAGTTCTTCATGTTGTGGTGACCTCTAATCATAAAATTATTTTCATTGCTACTTCATAACTGTAATTTTGCTACTGTTTATGAATTATAATGTAAATATCTGTGTTTTCCGATGGTCTTAGGCTCTACAGCAGCGGTTCTCAACCTGTGGGTTGTGACAGTAGCAAAATTACACTTATGAAGTAGCAACAAAAATAATTTTGTGGTTGGGGGTCACCACAATATCAGGAACTATATTAAAGGGTCACCGTATTAGAAAGGTTGAGAACCACAGCTCTAGAAGTAGTATGGGCTTCTGTGTTATCTTGACCACTCAAGAAATCTGATAACCCTAATGATACCAATAAGATGGTGAGATAATAGGCCACCTCTTCTGAATTTTAGAAGATAGTAAAGGGAGTAGGGTAAAGCTCAATAAAAATGAAGGGCTATAATAGTGGCACTTTACAAATATTTGAGAATAAAATCTTCTAGATACTGTTCAAATCATACCCTGTGGGAAAATATCTTGAGGTGACTGAAAAAATGTGTCACAAAATGAAAGAAAATAAAATGTCTCAACTCAATTGTTTTTTTACTGAGAGAAATAAGTCATTTTGGAGATTTTAGTTCTTATCACATAGTAATAACAGTAATAGAAGCAGTGATTAATATTTATTAAACACTTACTATGTGCCAGGCACTCTAGAGGCTTTATATGGGTTTATCCTACAGCAACCCCATGAGGTAGGTATTCTCATTTTAACCATTTTACAGTTGAAGGAATGGAGGCACAGAGTGGTTAAGTCACTTGCCCAAGATCTCACAGCTAGCAAGTGAGATAAATGTAATCCAAACTCAGTCTAACTCCAGAGCCTGAGCCCTTAACCACAAACCATGTGGCCATACACAGATGACCACAGCAGGCACACACAATACATACATGCACACAAACACGTATTATACTGCTTTATTTGCATCACTACCTTTATTTTACTTCATTGTTTTTCTTTCTTATATATTTTGTTCCCACCAAGTCTTCACCAGTATCATTTTCACATCACTTTGATCCAAGAGTTATAAAATGATGTGATGTGGAATAGGGGGCTGAGGAAGAAGAGAGGAGACGTGACCTATTTTAGAATGGCTTGATCTTTCTATTGTATTTCTTAAAATAATTCATTAGTAAGATGATATACTTATTTATATCAGTATGTACTTATGTATTTTAATTTTTATGTTTGTGAAGATTGTAATATACTATAATAACATTATATAATATAATATATTATTTTTAGTAAATTCACCTGTCTTGAATGCTAGAATGGAAAATTTAGAGTTACTACATTGGTATGTAAAACTTTGAACTTATACTCATAAAATAAAAAAGGCGAAAACATCACATCTAAAAAAGGGAGCAGAACATCTCCTGAATCAGTGTCAGCAGCATCTGCTGAAATACAATAATATGCATATTCTTTGACACTTCCAGTAATCTCCTATCTAAGCACTTACTAAAAGGAAGTCATCCAAAAGGTGGAACAACTAGACTTGCACATGATTATTATTCATAATGACAAAAAATTGGAAGTGACCTAAATGTTATTATAACTTAATGGTTCATTAAGTTACAGTGCATCAACTTGATTGAAGAGTAGGCAGCAATTTCATATCCTTGCAAAAAGATTGTAGAGATATAAAAATGCTCAAAATATATTGCTGAGTAAAAAACACTATAATAAAAATTGTTTCTGAGCTTTAAAGACAATTACATAAAATTATTTTAATGCATATTGACAGAAACTTCTTTTTCTTTTTTTCTTTTGGTTTGTTACAACTTCTATAGGTCAATAAAAATTCTTATGTTTGAGCCATGGCTGGTTTAGCTCAGTGGATAGAGTGTCGGCCTGTGGACTACAAGGTTCCAGGTTCGATTCCGGTCAAGGGCATGTACCTCAGTTGCGGGCACATCTCCAGTAGGGGGTGTGCAGGAGGCAGCTGATTGATGTTTCTAAGTTTCTAACCCTCTCCCTTCCTCTCTGTAAAAAAAATCAATAAAATACATATATTTTTTAATTCTTATGCTTGAATCTATTCTCTTTTATTAAGTTTATTGTGGTGTGCCTTAAAATTGCAGGAAACAATGTTATTGATTTAAAAATTTATGTGTGTTTGGGGAAAGTGTAATATTGGACCAAACAGTATATATGCTATATCCAGTGACATTTCATATTCATGGTGTGAGGGCAATATTTGTTACCTTTCCATTCCAAAAAGTTTACGAAGATTAATCAGAAAATTATAAAGTAACATGAAAAATTGCATGAAAGAAATCCCTAGTTACAGAAGACATTAAATATTTATAAAATCTTTACATACTTTCCTCTTCTTTCACGAGCTTATGTTCTGTTACTTTTATTTAAATGATTTATGATCTCTGAGCCCTTTATTGTAATCCACCTCAAATCCTTTTTGACGGTTGCGCAGTATAAATAGAAATCATAATAGTGCTTCATGCATACAAAGTAGTGGCCGTTCTCTGCATACAAAACTGCAGATAAAATTGAAAAAAATTACTGCCTTAAGAGATACATTTTCCCACATTTCTGAACACTTGGCATCATGTAATATGACTGGCTGGCTGAGTGTTATGCATTTGGAGTGATCTACGCCCCTCCCTCCCCCAAATTACTGACACCTTGTTCTTAAATTTCAGCTCACTTAGAAAGGCACAGCATTCTACAGTAAACCAGACTCCCACTGGCTTCTGAGAAGGAAACCATCTTTATTTTGAAGATAAAGAAGCTGAAGCAGCCCTGGCCGGTGTGGCTCAGTTGGCTGGGCATCGGGCAGTGCACCAAAGGTTGCTGGTTCCATTCCTGATTTCAGGGCACATATGCGGGGGTTGTGGGTTTGATCCCTAGTAGGGGGCAAGCAGGGGATAGCTGAACAATCTTTCTCTCTCTAACTCTCTCTCTCAAAATTAGTAAGAAATCTTAAAATAAAGTAGAAGAAGCTGCAGCACATATACTAGTATCCTAAGAAGCCTGTCTATACTAACAATTAGAGCTAAACTTCACTGAAATCCTGTTGTGTAACAGGCATTGCATAGCACTTTGCAGGAACTAAATGATTTAACCTTTACAACAAACCACTGAGGAAGGAACTACTGTCAAATTCCTGTTTACATGTGAAGAAGTCACTAAAGAGAGGTTAATACTTTGCCCCATATTTCAAGCTAGGGAGACATAGATCTCAAGTTGTGTATAATATAATGCTTAAAATGTTTTAGAATTATAAAGTGTTTTGTAAATTTCATGTAGTTTAGAAACCATAATCTATGGTTTATGGAAGGTTAATGGTGATACACCTGAGGCACCAGGCAAATAAAAAAATGCATGAAACTTGCCCACTGTCCTTATAGTCCACGCAAAAATTCCCCAAACATTAAAAGTTGTTTCCTTTTGGGGAAAATCTTATTCCTTGACACACAGTATAGTATCCTATATTTAGCTGCATTATATGCAAATCATCTCCTGAATATGTAAAGCTTGTTTCTTTGGTATCATTGAATTAACAGTCATCATATTTATCATCAAAATTAAGAAAGGAACACTGATTTCATATCCAATTCTTCCCTCTCTCTCACATCCCAGGCCCAATCTGTTTGCAGCAACTCCTATTGATATATTTTCTAAAACATCTGTGAAATCCATCCCTCATTCCCTCCACAACTGTCAACACCCTGGCCCAAGACACCATCCTGGTTCCTGTAGACTTCTGTGACTGCTCCTGTGCTCCCTGCTCCCACATTTGCCACAGATACCTCATTCTTCATCATGCAGGAAAAGGAATGGGACATGCACATCACAGCAGTGAGCCCTTGTTTTAAAAAGTCTCTGATTTCCTCCTCCTTTCTCGCTCTGCTCGGACCATTCTGCTCCTGGATGATGCCTTCAGCACTTGAGTCTTTATGCGTCCTTCCTCATTCCCACTAGTCAGAATGCTTTCACCCCAGACTTGATGGACCAGCCCAAGTAGCACTTCCTCAGAGAGGTCACTTCTCATCTCCCCAAGACACGCAGGACCCTGCTATTACGATTCTCCACCACCACTTCCATTGACTTCCTCTAACGTACTAATCACAATCCACTATTATTTGATTTAGTCATTTACTTATTTATCATGTCTCTTCCCAACTAGACTCTCAGCTCTGTGAGGAAAGAGATTGTTGTCTCGCATGCATTGTATATCTTATCTGACAAGCATCTTGCCTCTAACATGGGAGACAATAAAGAGTCGATGAATGGATCAATAGCAGTTTAGTAAAATATTAGCAAGGAAGCCATACATATGTTAAGCATGGATTTCTTAAGCATTTATTTTCATGAAATACCCAAAGTTAAAACATTGACATTTAAAGATTAAAAAAATAAATAAAAGGTATCCTAATGCAGTACTACTCATGTGGCAGGCTCTTTTCTTTAAATATATATTTTTATTGATTTCAGAGATGAAGGGAGAGGGAGAGAGAAATTGAAGCATCAATGATGAGGGAGAATCCTTGGTCAGCTGCCTCCTGCACACCCCCTATAGGGATTGAGCCCACAACTGGGCATGTGCCCTGACCGGAATCAAACCATGACCTCTTAGTTCAAAGGTCAATGCTCAACCAGTGAGCCATGCCAGCCAGGCCAGGGTCTTTTCTGAAAGGAGAGTGCTATTTGTAATTCCTTTTTTATGGCCCAAAAAGTGAGCAGTCACTTGAGGGGAACATCAAGGCTGCCATCTTTGAAGACAACCACTAACTATGCTGTTTCTCAAGGTCAAACTCTGATGGTATACTATGTTCTGAATTCATTTTATTAAAATGGTCTGATCTAGTATCATTTATAACTCAGTGTTTCCATGGCCAAATACTAGCAGAGATGTCTGTTTCACTAGGAATTAAGCCAAAGATTCTGGAAAAAAGAATAGAGATTATCCACGGGCAGTAGGCCAACAGCTGCTCCAGGCCAGAGGCCAGCCAGCCCTCCTCCATCACTGGTGTGATTGGCTGAGAGCAGATGTAATGACATTAATGAGGTTACATACTAAATATGCTTTTTCTCCAAAATTCTCATCAAAATCGGAGATGTCATCGGGCTTGGCTTGCTCCATCTCTGATACATTGGCAAATCCCTTATCTTAGAAACATAAAAAAAAAAAAAAAACAGAACTTTGGGGTTCTTGTTATCAGGCTACATGCCCACTGTGTATCTAGGAGATTTCTCATATTTATGAAAGCTAATATAGGAGAGAAACTCGGGAAGAACAAGGCTCAGAGGCTTAATTTGTACTGCCTATGCAAATCCATGAATACTTAGTATATGCTCACAAATAAACAAGGTCAGTCAGAGTCTAGTTCTTGCTCCACTCAATTAAACAACTAAGCAATTAAACGTTGAGTAGAGGCATTGAAAAAAAACTTTCTCAACAGAAAAGTTGCTCATTGTAACCTTTCACAAAAATGTCAGTGAATAGCTGTATATCATCTATAAAAAGAACATCTACAGTATGTGACAAAAATAAATAAATGAGTAAAAAATGCATTTCAATTGTGTGTGTGTGTCTCTCTCTCTCTCTCTCTCTCTCTCTCTCTCTCTCTCTCTCTCTGTGTGTGTGTGTGTGTGTGTGTGTGTGTGTGTGTGTGTGTGTGTTTGATATCTTTTTCAATATATTTAAGTAAAGTTATGAGAGTGGGCAGGGAAAAGTGACACGTTACTTCCTAAGGCAATTAATTTTAGCTAGTAGCTTTCAATCAGGAGCCAGAATCAAAATCTAATTGCCTAATACTAAAAACACCATTTTCTCCTTCTTTTTTTTTTTCTTTAAACGTGTTCTTGATTAACATGCACACGCTCGGGCACACGCAGGTGTGCATGCACATGCACACACCTGCAAACACGTACTCACATCTGTATATCTGAAGACACATGAATGTGTGCAAAGAGTTGCTATACAGTTGAGATTTTCTGGAATGTGAGAGTAATAGGAGAAGTTGAGCTGTAGGATTCCCTGTTCCAGCATTTCTTTTGTCCATGGTTCTCGATTCATTGGTTTTTGCTTCATGGCAATTTACTGTTCATTCTTCCTGCTGTCATCTATTTTGCACATTGTGAAAAATATTAAGTAATAGAAAGAAATAGCTTGGATGCCGTAAAAAATAGCATTTATAATTGTAGCTGTTAGTCATTTTCACAGTTTATTTTTAGTGCTATCTTGAGACTATGTGAAATGTTGTTGATGTGCTCCTGACATAGATTTGAACATATGCACTTAGGTTTTACCAAAAAGGGAGGGATAAAGTGATTGTGAATAAAGATGGGGCTTTCATTCTGTTTAGAACCTTCATGGCAGGTGACCTTGGGATGTCACCACAAAGCAGGTCAAGTCAGTATGGACCTAGCTCAGGAACAACACAGAGGCCTCAGACCTCAGCCGGGGGAAGCAGTATAGCTTCTCTTCTACCTTCCGGTGGGGCTATAGGTTGCTAATATTTTGTTTCTTTCCCCTCTCTGGACAGAGAGGGATATGTAGGTCCAATACGATAGAGAGAAAACTTCGCCTCCCAGCCTGGAGGGCACAGTTCAGAGGAAAGGAAGGCTTAGCCCAGAACTTCCATGATTTTATCTTTGAAACCAAATCCAGCAGATTTAATAGTCCTTGCCTTTAAGACCAAAGGGTAATTATATACTAATTTAAGATCATGAGATTTCAAGAGATTGAGTGACCTTAAGAACTATAGCCCACTCTTTTCATTTGACATTTGAGGAAAATGAAACTCAGAGAGGCTACCTGAACAATCCAAAGTCACAGCTTGCTAATGACAATCCTGGAACTCAGATACCCTGACTTTTATTTCAGGTGCCCCCTCTCTCTGTCTCCCAGAGTTCCTGGTCCTTAAACAAAGCAAAAATACCCCGAGGGACCCTGTGAATCCAAATTCCACTCAAAATGCAGCTTCATTCAAGTAGGTGATTTGGGTTTCTGCTCAAGATGCATTTGCAGAGGTCAATCTGCTGTGTGTAGGACCACTTACTAACCATTCTGCCTCCCAAAAGACGGCAGCAGGCTTGGCTAACACTGCTTCACCTGAGCTGACTGAATAGGCTCCTGAAGTTCGTACTGCAGTGAGTTCCATGTTCCATCTAAAAGTAACTGCTTCCAGATAGGAGTAATCACTTTAAAGAGCACATGGCACTTTCTTTCCTTGCCATTTATTAAATATCTTACCTATCTGTGTAGAATCCATCTCTGCATCAACTATAAAAAAAATTCAGTCATTTGGTACTGAATTTCTAAAAATGTTCTTAGAAGACCTACCAAATATTTATCTTTGATCATCAAATCTATCCACCCATAGGTAAGTGCTAGAGATAACCCAGAGTGTAAGCTTGGAATTGAATTTGCCAGTTAATTCAGGCAAAAGGGAGGATTGCTTTTCCTTTCAGTCTTCTGGGTAATTGACTTAACCCTCCACTGTAATTGAAACTGGAGACATGGCCAGAGAAGTGTCTCTCCCAAGGTTTTTTCTTAGTTTGTGGATAGGTGTTTATTATACATACATAAATGGGACATAAAACAAGCTTGAAAAAAGGCCTTTTGAGAATAAATCTTATTCAAACTATCAATTACCTACCATCTCATCACTTAAACTTAAAACTGATCTTTGTTCTAGCTGTTAGATGGATTTGCTACTGCCCACTAGCTGTCTCATTCTGTCTCTCCTATCAGGGACTCTGTTTCAATCTGACTTCCTGCTTTTAGCCCATAGCTTTGCACTCCTACTATTGGATAAATGTTCCAAAATTTTCAGTGCACTTCCCAGTGCCCTATTCATAGCTGAGCCTCTGTTAGGTTTGGGGTATTTTATTTTAAAGCCAGCTCTTAATTATCTGGATGCCAATTAGCCAAGGTTTGGAATGAACTTGACTTTGCTTTTCTCTCCACTTCTTTTCTACCACCCACCTTTTGGCCATGACACAACTTGTTAGCTCCTTCATGAGGGATGAGGGGCAGGAGTGGGTAGGGATGAAGGCCTGGAGACCCAAATAAGCTCATTCTGTTTTTTATTGGCAGCTCTGGCTAAAAGTTTGGTAAAGCAGTGTTTTGAAAGCACACAATCAAAGCAAACTTTCTTTATCATGTACATTTCACTTATCCAAGCTCTCTCAGATTCCCATTGCTGGGGTTAAATTGGACGCTGGCAGAATTGCACTTGGTACCTTACTTAATGGAGAAAATAAAGTTTATCTGATTGGGCAGAAGTTTGTTTAATGAGCATCTTTGCTTCGTACTGAATCCTTCTGATCATCAAGTGCAGGGCACCCAGCCATTGGAAATCAAGCTTCCAAGATGCCTTGAGCTGAGTGGCATGATACTACCTAACAAAGGAGTCTGTGTCTTAGTTGCATTTCAATTTAGTTCTTAATAAAATAAAAGAAGAAGAGAAATGATAGAATTTGAGTAAATATGTTCTTATATTGGACATACAAAAAGTCACACTAAATTCTTCATTCAGAAAAACCATTGTATTATTATTTTGCCTCAGTTGTGATATAAAAATATAATAACATTGAGCACTGAATTGCATTCTCACAATAAAGGGAGAGTTCATTTTTATCAGCTTCCCATTTTCTGAGGGTAGTTTTTTTTTTAAATATATTTTATTGATTTTTTACAGAGCGGAAGGGAAAGGGATAGAAAGTCAGAAACATCGATGAGAGAGACATCGATCAGCTGCCTCCTGCACGCCCCTTACTGAGGATGTGCCCGCAGCCAAGGTACATGCCCTTGCCGGAACTGAACCCGGGGACCTCTCAGTCCGCAGTACGGTGCTCTATCCACTCAGCCAAACCGGTCTCGGCTGAAGGTAGTTTTAATTATAGATAAAATATAACTGAAATCTTTCTTATTGGATTTGATGGCAACTCTGGATTGCAAAAGACTAGGACAGCTATTCAAACATGGAATGTATGAGGAACTTATTCTGAAATCCCCAATTATATTGTTATTAAATCATCTAGTAGTAGTTTTTATCTTATTGGTGTCATAAGGGTCTGAGAATTGTATTTTCCCTTATGTATATCACAGTGTGTCAGCGTGTCTAAGTGTCTTCCCCTCAACTGATGAAAAGACAAAAGAGAAAAAAACACAGTGATTATGTAAATGATAAATTTAGATACAAAGAGGAATTTCAGACATTTGCGGGGAATGTTCAGCATTAGAATGCATCTCTAAGGAAATGTTAGTGCTGTCTTTGAAGACAAAATAATTTCTCACTTATACAGACGACTTAAAGGTGATGCTGTGAGATGAGAGGATAGTTTGCTGGATAATCCTTGAGAAGGCAGCATTAGTACAGTGGAGAATATGGCCAGAGAGCACTGGGTTCAAGTCCTTATTCTGCAACTTCCTAGTGGTGTCATCTTGAGCAACAGCCCATAATGTTCATGGGTTTCAGTGTTCTCAGCCATGAAATGATGTTCATGATAACTCACAGTGGTTTTGTGAAGATTATCACCAGATATCACCATTATCATGGTAGCTATCTCATATGTTTTCAGGATGGAATAGTTGTTTTTATTAGTCCCTTCTAAATTTCTGAAAATAGAGTATTGCCACAAATTCTAATTTATACCTCTGAATAGCTCCTCTTGAACCCCTCATAAAATAAAGCAGTGAACATCTCCATACTAATGATCATTACGATAAATCAGGGGTAGACACAAGAAACAGGTGCTAAAACAAATCAATTGTTGCCCAGTTCTGGTCTTTTTGATAACTTTAAGTATAACTAATTTTGTCAACCAATTCTTTGGTCACTTGTTCCTTCTTTTTTAAAAAATATATTTTATTGCTTTCTTTACAGAGAGGAAGGGAGAGGGATAAAAAGTCAGAAACATTGATGAGAGAGAAACGTCAATCAGCTGCCTCCTGCACACCCCCCACTGGGGATGTGCCTGCAGCCAAGGTACAGGCCCTTGACGGGAATCGAACCTGGGACCTTTCAGTTCGCAGGCTGATGCTCTATCCACTGAGTCAAACCGGTTTTGGCCATTTATTCCTTCTTATTATTTATAAGACTTATATTAAGCTAATATAGTTATGTTGTTGTTGGGGGAAAGTGTGAGAAGAAAATCTCAGAGGTAAGATCAAGAACTACCTGAACTTTCTCTGATTCAAAGCAACACCTGATGTGGTGCAGAGTTCAGCCTACTGGACAGTTTTGGCATCTATAAAACGCACCATCCACCTTAAGGTCTGAAGCCTATAATGTTCAATGATGTAAAGGATGTAAAATACAAGTATTTTATTCTAGAGTAAATAGAGGAGAACAAAGTTTAATTCTTAAAACTGTCATTTATTCCTTGATTCCTTTTTGGTATCATTGTTTTCCTTCTAACTACATCTGTCAACCAACAGGTGCTCTGTGCACACCTGCTATCTGGTTAGTGCACCTTCCTCCTTTCTAGCAGCTTTAGACATCCCCCAATCTTCCCTTTTTCTCCCTTTCCTGCCTATAGGCGATGGCTAGCTTTGACACTCGTAAGCATTAAGTCATTCTTCCTGGGGCGCTGTGACAAGCTCATCAATGTGGAATTCTAGATAAAGCTGCACCTGAAGGACTCAGCTGCAACAGCCAGAGTTTGAAACAAAGATATGTCTCTAAACACAATAGATAATGACCTTGATGGAGATGCTTAATGTGAAGGTTAGCCTTTAAATTGTATATACACTGTAATTCTATTTCACAGAAGTAATGACATCCTAAATGCTAGATGCTGCTTCTCTGCAATCATTCCATTCTTTTGTGGTAAAAATGTAATTCCTCATAATGGCACCCACCGCGTGCTGTAATTATACAGAAAGGCTCTTCAGTTACAGCCCGTTGCTTGATTAGAAGACATCAGCAAAGCACCTGCCAGGAAAAAGTGGCATACTGTAAATGCTATCAGTTCCTGTTGTACGGCAGTGCAGCGCTGTGCTGGCAATAGAACCTGCAGACCCACTCTCAGCACTATCTGAGGCAAAAGCTGCTAGAGTTCACAAAAGAGAACTGCAAGTTTAAAAGTCAACTAATACCTCAACGTATCTATTGGGGAAGAAGAGTCTGGATGCCAAATTAGAAGTATCTAAAACACCTTGTGTGCAAGTGGCTTCTACTACACGACGTTATTAGATTTGCCTGGCGATTAAGTGCAGCAAATCAGTTGTCTGTCAAGCTACTCTACTTTTTAAATTTTTTATTTATTTGTTTACATTTAATGAAGACATCTTACACATTGTAAATGAACTGTCCTCACCCCACAGTCCAGTGTGAAATAATAGAATGACTCTTTCCAAATCTAAGTCCAATGAGATAAGGATGAGAGTGAAAGGCTGAAAGAGAAAGGCATCAACTGGTTGACGTGGTAGGAGGAATGAGAGCTTGAACCACTAACAGACAATTTAGGAGGCTAAACATCTTGGAGGTGAAGTTGAAAAACACCAGGACAGTCAATACAAAATATAAGTAAGCAAGGGAAAATGAAAAAATAATTCGCTTGGAGGCTAAAATATTCCAAGAACACGGACGAGACGCAGGAAGCAAAACTGAGACATTACTGTGATGATAATATAGTGTTAAGGAGAGAGAAGGTAAGGTGTAGTAGTTAAGTATTTACTAGTAGACTGTGTACACAGACAAGTTCAAGCGCAAACTTTGCCAGTTAGAGGCTTGGCTAAGTTCGGCAGCCGACTCTCTGAGGCTTGGCTTTCCCATCAGTACAATGGGCATAAAACTAGTATCCAGTGCTGTAAAACCTAAATGACTCAATGCGTACAGAAGGGCTTGGTTTAAGTTAGCTGATAGTATTTTTGATTCATTGGTTATAGTATTAGGTATTATACACTATGCCGAATAAAGGTAAGTACACTGGAGATATATTATTTAACAGACTAGATGCCTGGTGCACAAATTCGCACACAAAATGAGGATGGGGTGGGCCAGCCATGGGGAGGAGCTGTGGGAGGTTGGCTGCTGGACTCACCCCCAATTGGGGTTCGGGAGGAGGGGCCATGTGTCAAAGAAACCAGTGGTTCCAATTGTTTTGGTGTTCCAATCGCTCAGCTTTTACATATAGAGAAGATACCAGCACTGCAATATATTAACAGCTATAGAATAGAAGAGAGAATTACCCTTTTCAAAAAGGTAAAATTACATAGCATTGTGATATTAGACAACTTTTAATTCTGGGCTCTAAAATATGAAGAACTTGGGGGAAAAGTTGGAAACATGGTAAATTGGAAAATGCAGTACCATGTGCCTCCATTTAGCCACATAAGAATGTCTGGAGCACTTCCTTACCAAGAGATAAAGAACCAAAGGCTTATGCCAGGCTAATTGCCTTGTGAGAGAGTATCTTTACTTATTTCAGGCTCAATGACTACTTTTATCACTGCTTAAAGCATGCACATTATATAGCAACTGGCCAATCAACAGTTTTATCTCAAAAAAATCTTGAGAGAAGCCAGAGGAAGAGTGGGAGACACCTTATCTATGGAGTAGCAACAGTAAGATATACAATGGAGTTCTTGCTGGCACAGTTTCTGAAGAGAAGTCCAATGTATATTTTATGTTGTGACTCCAGACCTAAGGTGTCTCTTCCTCTGGCTTCTCTCAAGATTTCCTCTTTGGTTTTTCTATGGCATAGATATGATATGACTAGATGTAGTTTTTTTTTGTATTTTGGTGTTCTCTAAACTTCCTTGATCTGTGGGTTAGTGTCTGTCATTAATTTTGGGAAGTTTCTCAGCCATTATTACTTTAGGTATTTATTTTGTTCCTTTTTCTTTCTTCTCCTTCTGGTATTACCATTACATGTATGTTACATCTTTTGTATTTACCCCTCCGTTTTTGTATATTCTATCTATTTCATTATTCTCACTCATTTTTCTCTTTGCATTTCAATTTTGAAAGTTTTTATTGACACATCTTCAAGCCCACTGATTTTCTTCTTGGCTCTGTCCAAGCTACTGATGAGCCCATCAAAGACAGTCTTCATGTCTATTACAGGGTTTTTCATTTCTAGTATTTCCTTTCAATCTTTTGTGAGAGATTCCATTTCTCTACTTTTATTACCCCTTTGTTCTTGCATGTTGTCAACTTTCTCCATTAGAGTCTTTAGCATATTGATCATAGTTATTTTAAATTCCCAATCTACTAATTCCAAAATCTCTGTCTCATCTGAGTCTGGCCATGATGCTTACATTGTTTCTTTAGACAGCACTTTTTTTTGCATATCCTGTAATTTTTTTTCTTGAAAGCTGGATATAATGTATCAGATAAAACAAACGGAAGTAAAGAAGCCTTTAGTATGAATTTATCTGCTAGGTGTTAGGCTGTGTTTAACATTTGTGTAGTTGTACCGTCAGAAGCTAAAATCCTTTCCAATGTCTTTGTTTTGCTCTCCTTCGTTGTCTTTGGGTGGCCCCACAGACTCTGTACATAGGATCTGAGGCATGCAGTGCTTTTGGTTTTAACCCATGTTATCATACAGGAGTGTGCTCTCTGGTATCCCCAGTGACACCCATAGCTCTGACAGAGAGAAGGCCCCAAATAAGTATGTGTTGAAAGAAGGACTAAAAATAAAGGTAAAAACTATGTTTTTAAAATGCAATTAAATAAATTTGTTTTATAAATTAAATGTACAATCACATACCTTTAAACATCTACATTTCTCCACGTGCCCCACATATGTCTATATCACCCATTTCTGCTCTGAGTAGGCGCAGCCTCTTAAATCCAGTTACATCAAGCATTCAGACTTCATTCCAAGATGTGGCCTTAGTTTTTTTTTTTTATTATCTAAGTGTCATCTTTCCTCTGAATCTCATCTTGACTATGATGCCCAATAATGAGGAAGCTGTTCCTGCACCTGAAGTTCCATTTTCAATTAATCAGTTCCTCTGACACCCTTCTTCATTAACGGTCACTATGTTTCCTCCAATTCTTCGACTTGAAGCTGCTATAATTTCTCCAGCAGATATGCTTTCAAAGGAAAACAGGTAGCGAGAACTTCGGCATGATTCAAAACAGAGGAAAGCAATAAGTATCGCAATGTAATCTTACGAGAAGTTTAATTTTCCCAGTGTGAGGGAGTGATATGCCCATAAAATGCCACTGTAGCAAAAGAAGCTAAACTCATTTCTTCATCTCTGGTTTTATCAAAAACTAATAAATGGTAGCTGGCTGAGAGTTTTCAGTGTGGGGAAAACACCGTATACATGTGCTGCAAAACAATTCCTCAGCCCACGCGTTGGCAATAACACGCACGGTGCAGCTACAGTCAAGGTATTTTAGGGGAACAACTGTTCTTGAGAAAAGATTTCCAAGTAATTTCCTTTCCTTTAATCATAGAGCCAAGGTATTCTTGTGCACGTACATTAAAAAGTTTCTAAAAAAAAAAAAAAAAAAAAGACCTCCTCGCGCTTTTAACATCTTTCTGACTTCTGCCAGCATAGGGGACTATGGATAGAGAAGCAGATTGTCCCAGGGCCTAAAAGAGTGACAAATCACCAGTTTGAAAGTCCACAGTGACTCCTTCAGAATCTTGAGGAGGTTTACCCAGAAGTGGCTTGGGCGCTGGCATCAGTAGACTGTACCAAATAGGTCTTGGTCATGAGAAAAGCTCACTTTGCACATTACTTCTGGAAGAACTGTGGGTCTAGTAAACTGGTACAGTTCAATATCACGCTCCAGAGAGACACTGGCTGCCCTGGCAAAGCAAGGAGTTCTCTGTTATTTGGCAGCAGCAGGTTTTCTTGTTTGTTTGTTGTTTAATGAATCAAATATTTGAGTTAACATAGAATTACAGTGTACAGCAAGCACAGGCTATCAATCTCCAAACAATTATGTGGATTATACACAAAAGTTGACATTGCTCTTTCCTTCTGGAGTGATTCAGAATGCATTTTTTACCCATCACCACACCCAGAGAAAAGGAGCAGCCCTATCTCCGAAGACAACGGATGACGAGAAGGATCCAAGCAAACCCAACAGCCTCACCGGGCATCCTCCAGCTCACTACACACACTGCCTGCTCTGCCCTGTCCCGTTCCTCCACGGCTTCCTCCAGCTCACTACACAGACTGCCTGCTCTGCCCTGTCCCGTTCCTCCACAGCTCCCTCCAGCTTACTACACAGACTGCCTGCTCTGCCCTGTCCCGTTCCTCCACGGCTTCCTCCAGCTCACTACACAGACTGCCTGCTCTGCCCTGTCCCGTTCCTCCACAGCTCCCTCCAGCTTACTGCACAGACTGCCTGCTCTGCCCTATCCTGTTCCTCCACGGCTTCCTAGCTCCAACCGAGTGGAAAGTATTCAGGTGTAACTCTTCCTTCATTTCCAAGGAAGGCTCCGGTGTCTAGCAGAACTCATGCTAAATAAACATGTACGCTTTTCTTCTGTTAATGTGAATTTGGAAAGGAAAAGGCCATCTTACTCAGCCATTTCCCATGGAAAGAAGGAAAGGAGGGAGGGGGGAGCGAGGCAGCTATAGGGGCATCTTTCGTTCCCAGCTCCTGAAACAGGAGCGAGGGAGGGAGCGAGGGAGAGAGCGAGGGAGGGAGGGAGAGAAGAGAAAGGGAAGAAGGAAGGAAGAAAGGAAAGGAGAAAGAAAGGGAGGGAGGAAACCTGACTTGGTTCTGACCTGGCAAGCAAGCTATGGAAAGCGGCTAGATCTGTGACGGAATGGGCAGTACCACATTTATCTTTCAGAATCAGTTCACTAGCAGCATCTGCTGATGAAACACAGTAACCTACTTCAAACTCCGTGGCTTCTTCAGGTGGCATTATTAGTTAAAAACTACTGCTGGCAAAAATGAATGACAGAAAATGAAATGTTAAATCAGAAACCACTTCCAGGCTTCCAAAACAGCCATCTGAGTTTGGGTACTCTAGGCTCCTAAACAAAGCAAGCTCAGACCTGTTAGACCACACCCACCCCTTCAAAGGCCCCCTCTCCCCCACAAAGGGACAGGAGAGGGTAGAGAGAGCCATTCAGAACTCCGGACAAGCTACCTCCCGTTGCAAGGCGGCTGGCGTTTTCACAGGTCAGCAAGCACACATTTGGGTTCGTTCGGCACCATGTGGCAGCCCCCTGCCATTTCTGGAGCAGAATATTTGGCAGATGCATCAAAGGTGCCCCCTCCAGCTCCCCAGGCCTGGGCACAGAGGGCAGCGGCCCGGGTGGACACAATCTTAGGGTCCTGCTAGCCCACCCACTACACACATACACAGAACCGGCCTCCCACTTAGGCAGGTGTCGGGACAGGGCAGGCAAAGGGCACGCTGCATAAATAAACGCTGCTCACAGATCCTAACCTGAGGATCTGGGTTAACAGCTCTGGAGATAAACTTGGTATTGAGACTGCGTGTTTTACAATAAGAAATCTTATACAATAAAAGTCTAATATGCAAATCAACCAAACGGTGGGATGGCCAGTTGCCATGACGCACCCTGACCACCAGGGGGCAGACGCTCAACGCAGGAGCTGCCCCCTGATGGTCAGTGCGCTCCCACAGGAAGGGTGTCACTCAGCCAGAAGCTGGGCTCACGGCTGCTGAGAGCAGCAGTGGTGGCGGGCGCCTCTCCTGCCTCCATGGCAGGGCTAAGGATGTCTGACTGCTGGCTTAGGCCCGCTCCCCCGGGACGGCTCCCAGATTGTGAGAGGGTGCAGGCTGGGCTGAGGGACCCTCCGCCCAAGGGCATGAATTTCATGCACCGGGAATCTGGTGTAGGTATATTTGGGCTCCATTTGTGGTTCCCAGCACAGAGCTCCCAGGACCTTTGTCATTCCCTGAGTGATGACAGCTATAGGGGCATCTTTCGTTCCCAGCTCCTGAAACAGATCCAGAGCAATAAAGGTGTGTGTGTGGGGGGGGGGGGGGGGGAATGGGGTGTTGTTTCTTTGTTATTCATAACTATCACCTTCCACACCTGAGTTTATGTTCACAAGGTGACTATTAGAAGGCCCCTACGGATGGGGGCTGGTTGTCAGGGGAACCAGCCAGGTATTTGGAGGGTTGAACTTTCAGTCTTGCTCCCTTCTCCCCTTGGCATCTAGGAAGGAGGGATGGGCTAGAAGAGTTCAACCGCAGATTCCCGGCAGAGCTGCACACACGGCATGCCCATAGTATCTGAACTTCCTTTGGATCCTTTCCTGCTATTAATAACTGGGGTGGTTATAACCGTCTCAGCATCGTATCTGGCTTTGTTATGTGGCAGCTTCATTTACAGCTTTCCTTCTGCAGGGAGACCCATGCCTCTCAGAGGGACGTCTCAGAATCAAACCTGTGACCCCTTCGGTCCGTGGGCTGACACTCTGTACATGAAGCCAGACTGGCTAGACTAGGGCCGCCTTCTCCAAATCTTAAAGCATCTTGAAGTGCCGTGACACAAAAGTGTCACTCAGCATCCTTGGACATTTTAAATTCCCCATCGCCCAGGATTGTCACCCTGCAAACACAGGCAGCTGTGCATCTCAATATTAATCCATTCTTTTTTTAAAAAAAGAGAAACAAGTCCTTGCTATACATTGTTATTGCATGCGAGTTTACATTGCTTAAAGCAGCAGCAACCATTTTAAAGCTGTCCATCTCTCTGACCGAGTGAAGGGTTAAAGGCAGCTCGCCGGTGAGAAGGCAAAGCCAATCAATGTGGCTAACGTTCCGGTACCCAGGTACATAGGTCAGGCCAAATTAAGCCTAACGTCCCTCTTCCTCCTTCCTCCTGCAAATCTTCATTCTACTCATCAGCCATGGGGGGCTTCCACTGCAGAGAACAGAGGGCTCGACCATAATAGAAACTCTTGTGTTCTGAGTGAGTTATACACACAAGTGTGCAAGGTGCACATTTTAACAGCCTGCCCTGAAAAACCCAGCAGCCAGGCCAGGAAAAGAAAAGGCTCCATTCTTGCCTAACAAGCTTCCCTAAAGACTTCGTGCCCGCCTTTGTCTAGATCTCCTGGCTATTGTCTCATTTGCTTGCTCTTCCTTGGAGAGACACACATTAATGGCATCCAGGCATATTTTCATGAAAGACTGCTTCTTCTGATGTCATATCCCAACCCTCCTCCCCCTACCCCTCATTATTCTGCCTTCTAGAAATCCCTTAGAATTAGAACGGCTCTCTCTCTCTCTCCCTCACTATTATTTGCAAGCCCCTCAATACAGTCTTTAATCCCCACACACCAATTCTTTTCAAAGGCAGATTTGGTAAACTCCAGAGTCTTCTCATTTACATGTGAATCAACCCCAGTTCACAAGCTCTGTCATTTACATGTTGGTGGTATAAAAGCTTCGCAACTGCAGAGTCCTGCGGTCCTCCCTCCACACAGCTGATGCTCTCTTGTTATGGAGTTTGGGTTGGCCCGGTCTGCAAGAGAGTGCATTGCAAATTGCTGTGCTGGGCTCACCAGCAGCCTCCATCACGTAGAGCTCTCTAGCTTCCCGATTTAGACACTCACTCTTTCCGGTGTCACCTTTCCTGACTTAGTGTGTAGTTATTTGCAGAAACGCCAGAAGAAAATTCTTACCTTTTCTGTGATAGTGAGGCTACTGCCTGTAACAGAAATAGTGCTACTGACAGCAAAGAAGTCATAAAATTCACCTCCAAGCTCCGGCATCCCTGTTCACCACCTTCCAGTGCTGCGCTTTGGGTAAGAAAGAATTTAGCTGGCCTTTGTCCAGGGTTCCAGGGAGGTAACTTCTAAACTTTTGGAATTTCCCAGGTGAATGAGTATTATTATTAATGCCAAGTGCATCCCTGGACCACACCTGATTAACACAACTTTATGTTAATGAGATGACTCGCTAAGCGCTGGCCACCAGAAAGACCAAGCCTGTGATGAGAGGGGCTAGGCTGTGAGCCACAATATCAGTGCTACCTCCAGGGGAAGGAGGAGGTCTTGAGATTGCATTCAACCACTTGGCCAATTACTTAATCCATCAAGCCTAGACACAGAAACACTCATTGAGACTCAAGACACCACCGCTTGGTTGAGCTGCCTTAGGTTAGCAACATTCTTTGGGTATTTTCATGCTTTGATATGGAGAGGTGAATATATCCCTGAGAATGACAGAAGCTTCTCATTTGAACCCCTCCTACACTTGCCCCTATGTGTCTCTTCCCTTGGCTGATTCCAGGTGGCATGCTCTTGCTATAATAAAACTGTATTTGTTATATAGAGCATTTTATCCAGTTCTGTGAGTCGTTCTAGTGAATTATCAAACCTGAGGGAGTCCATAGGGACCCCCAAATTTGCAGTCAACTAGGTTGGCATAAGTTTGGCCCTGGGGATCCCCTAACTGGTCTAGGCTGGTGTCTGAAGAAAGAGTAATCCCGTTGTAATAACCAAAAAAAAGGAGCAAAGAAAAGGCCAGGGAATACAGCCTTGCCATTTGTACAGCTTTAGCAGAAAGCTGCAGTTAAATACTATCCCAGTTTGTTACTTGCAGATTGCTGAGGGAAGGGAAGGGACAATAAATGCATGCCCAGTAAGGTCTGGGTACAAGCCACTTGCCGGAATAGGTGTGGCCACTGCAAGCAAGTGTGGGAAAATTTAACATTTGAACTCTTAAACAAAGGGAGCTTGCTCTCTTGGCCCTCTTGCACTCCTGGCTCTCCTGTTACAGGGAGTGCCACCCATGTGGCACACAGCCATTGGTTAGCCACACAATGCACTGATTGGGCCTAGCTTGATGATGTACCAGACTCAACTGCACCATGTAATGGAAACTCTAGACACTGGCTTTGCTTCTGGCTTTATTAAAATCCCAGCTGCATATTTCCCAGGACTGGTTTAAGGGAAATGCGACTTTGGAAACCAAGTGATATAACTTCACATAAATAAAAATTACTCACTCTCCACATGTGTTATTAATAAAGTATGAAAATAAATCTGTTGTCTTATTTTATTTCTCCTACATCAACAGTAGCCTTGTCCTAATTAGTACAAATAAAATTCCACCTCTAGTCATTTTACCCCAGGGTCTATTATTAGATACATTAGTTTAGTCATCAACTAGGGAATATATTGGAGAGGATCTGTGCCATGAGGACTTCTGTCCTTGGATGGAAAGCTGCTCAAGAATGCTGTCTCGATACAAGGAGGAAAAGGTAGAAAAGACAAAAGGCAGGAGTCAACCGAGGAAGCCAGAAGTCATCAGAGGTACAAAGAGAAGGAAGCCGATCAAAAAACAGTCGGTCTCCCAGTGGTGGGGCACTTTAGCCATTTTCATTCCCAGTGCACAACACATGAGGCTTGCTGGCTCTCGGAGGAACTGGATTGGCACAGAAAAAAATGAGATGGTGCAAATACCACACTGGCACTAGCATCAGGCTGACCTTAGGTCTACCGCTTCCTGTTTAAATCATCGAGACATTCTGAGCTTGTGTCCTCTTCATTCAGAGGAGGGTAACAGCTGTGCCTACCTCACAAGGCTGTTTTGCAGACCAAACAGGCAAGTATAACTGTGACAACAATGGGCCCATGAGCATGGAGGATTCTGACTCATCTGTTTGTTAGATCTTCAAACAAAGATTCGTTGCATTCATCTAGAACTGTGCTGGCATGTAATAAATACTCAATAAATATTTAGTGAGTGAACCCATGGACCCTTGTTATTATTTAAGAGTATTACTGTCCGTGTGACTTTTCCATTCATAATGTGCCAGAGCACAATGCCTGAGCCATAGTATTCTTATTTTTAGGAAAGAGACACCTGGTACTTAGAAATAAACCTATTTATAATAGGTGTGAGAAGATTAAGGGATACCCAAACCACACCTACTCATTTAGCAAAGACTGAAAATTTCCCTTTAGAATAATTACTAGGTTACTGGTACTCAATAAATATTTAGTGAATGAACCAATGTACCCTTGTTATTATTTAGGAGTATTACTGTCCGTGTGACTTTTCCATTCATAATGTGTATCCCTTAAATAGAGCACAACGCATGGAGCCATAGTATTCTTATTTTTAGGAAAGAGACACCTGGTACTTAGAAATAAACCTATTTATAATAGGTGTGAGAAGATTAAGGGATACCCAAACCACACCTACTCATTTAGCAAGACTGAAAACTTTACTTTACAATAATTACTAGGTTACTGGTAATTGTCTTGGGTGATTATTACAGATTTAAGCTCAATGCTGTTTTTAAAGGATTAGTGTCCTTTGTTTTACTGGTACAAAGAATGACTACTGCGGCATTATTAGCTGCTGGTGGCTGGTGTTGGAAGGAGAATAATTACCTAAATGAGATCTGTGATTTGAATACCTCTCCTGTATAAAGCAATCTTCACAGAAAGATGTCACTCGGAGTCATTTCTGGCTGTGCTCATTCAGAACTGACATTTAGACCAAAATGGCTTCCATCGCCCGCTGGGTCCAAGAGGAAAAGAGACAGAGATAAATCCACATCCCCAAGACTTAACTGATTGGAAACCTCCTAAGAGAAATAAATACAAAGCCTTTATTGCTCTGGCTCAGGACAAATGAAACCAGGTTGCATGTTTTAAAAGGAAGATACACACTCTTTCCCTTGGACCCCCTGATCCTCTTAGAAGTAATCCTTCCTTCCTTCCTTCCTTCCTTCCTTCCTTCCTTCCTTCCTTCCTTCCTTCCTTCCTTCCTTCCTTCCTTCCCTCCTTCCTCCCTCCCTCCTTTCCTCCCTCCCCTCTTCCTTTCCTCCCTCCCCTCTTTCTTTCCTCCCTCCTTCCTTTCTCCTTCCTTCCTTCCTTCCTTCCTTCCTTCCTTCCTTCCTTCCTTCCTTCCTTCCTTCCTTCCTTCCTTCCTACCACATTTATGAAATTGTACTAAAGGTACCACAGAGTGGCTTGAACATATAGGACAAGAGGAAAGTGGAAATATATGAGGCCAGAAAGGGATATGGGGGTACAAGGGGAAATGATATGTTAGCTTTAGGCCATGCCCTTATTCTGGGGCAACTGGAAAAAGCTGTGAATTTTATAGAGAGGTGTGACAGTTTTGACTTATAGAACTATCACCTGGGCTGCAATGAGAAAACATTGAAAAAAGATTAAAAAGGAGAAAAGAGGCCAGCAAGAACCAGGAGTGAGACTTCTGAAATCCTAAACTGAGGTAGAGAAGATGACAAAGGGATTTCATGGCCAATACCCTGTGGAATAATAGGAGGAGGTGTATTTTGCTTGAGCCAAGGCAGGGAATATCAATGTTGTGGAAAAAAACACACAGCAGATTTGGAGTAGAAGAGAGTGATACCACAAATAATAGAATATGCTTCCCTTCATGGTTCTGCATTTCCCAGTAATGCTACCTCATGTCTACAGTTAAACATTGAATGAATATATGCTTGAGGAAGAGAGTGAGTGATGTATCTTCTTAGCTCACTGAAAGTCTCTCAATAGGGAAGTCCTAGAATGAAGAGGACAAGAGATGAAGTGTGATCCCTGACAGTCAACCCTTGGGGTTTTGAAAAAGAACGAAGACACATGTATTGTACATTTAAAAAAGGTTTTACAACAATGCCCAAGTGACCAAGGGCCGCTCACTGCGTAGCTAGTCAAAACTGAATGCCCAATCACTTTAGAAATGCAGACAAGAGAACTATGATTATTTACTTATAGCCTAGCCTTTTCCAAAATAGGAGGAGGAGGAGGAGGAGGAGGAGGAGGAGGAGGAGGAGGAGGAGGAGGAGGAGGAGGAGAGGAGGAGGAGGAGAGGAGGAGGAGGAGAAGAGAGGTAGTTAAAAGAGGCAGCATGTCTATAAAGATGTGTTTCACAAGAGGTTGGTTTTTTTTTGAAACTCGCATTTCTTGCCTTTTGATGTACCTTCAATAAAAGAACCACATGTATTCAGCCATGGGGGGCAAATTTTTAGGCCAAATTGCATCAAGACCTCCCTAAAAATATCTGTGACAATATTCCTCATCTATATTAGTATTTTTGTTATTATTATTTATTCAATATTTTCCAACTGCAAAATCAGCAACTTGCTTGATTGAAGGAAGAGGTTGATATTGGAATAGAGAAAGTTCAGAGAAAAAGAATTTAACAGTAGTATTCCAATTTTTTGTTAATTCAATTCCTTCCTTTTTCCTATTTTTGAGAGAGTACACAGTCACGTAAGACCTCACATAATCCACATTCTCACAGTCCTTCCTTTGTCAAAGTAAAATTTGTAAACTGGAGATCCAGGTTTGGGGTTTGGCACTCAACTGATAATAATGAAGCTGAGCCAAAGGAACCTTCTCAATCCTAAACAGAAACCCTGAACTATGTATGTGGACCTTCATGTGGTCCAAATCCCATCCCACTACTCCTGGCCTTTCTGCCTCTTTTCTGCTTCTACTCTTGCCTTCCCTTCCTACTTGCTCCTTTCTAATTCCAACTCCTCCTGCATGCCATCTCAGCTCCACTCATTCTTGAGCCTCTGAGCACCCTACTGGCTATGTCCAATTTGATCAGAGCCCCCGTGATATTCCTTTCTCACATATATCGAGGTTCAGGGCTCACTGTAGGCCATATATACCATATTAATCACAGATTCCCACAGCTATTTACCCAATGAAAAACAGGCTGAAGGAGACTAATGGCAAGTTTATAATTATAAAGCAAAAAAAATCACTGAATATGTTACCTAATCTGATATGCACAATCACCCTATTATTAAAAACTCTCATCTCCATTTTTATATAAATGACATAAGACAGAATGTCCTATTTAATAAAAGAGTAATATGCAAATTGACCATACCTCCAATCAAGCCATGCCCACAGCCACACCCATCAGCCAATCAGGAGCAAATTATGCAAGTGAACCCCAACCAAGATGACTGCAGCCACTGAGAGCAGGAGGGAGGCTTGGGTTTCCCTAGCAATGGAGGAAGCCAAGTTTTCCACCTGCCCTTGATGGCCTAGGCCTTCACTCAATGCTACAAAGTTTCAATTATAGAAGATAAATCCCAACAGAAATGGTGGTAGCCACGGAGCTGGAAAGAGCAGAGGCCAGGGTTGCCCAGGCAATGGAGTAAGCCAAGCTTCTATAGCCCTAGAGCCTAGGCCTCCACTCTAGGCTACAAAGTTTCAATTATAAAATTTAAATAAACCTAAACAGAAATGGCTGTCACAATGGAATGAGCAGAAGGCTTGGCTCTGTTCCAGGCTACAAAGTTTCAATTGTAGAACATAAATTAATCCCAGATCCCAGGGCCACTTGGTTCACTGGAGGGTGTGGCTGGCCTGCAAACCACAACAGGCCCCTCACCCAGGCCATCCCATGCTTCAAGGGAACCCCCACCCTGATCCAGGACACTCTTCAGGGTAAACCAGCTGGCCCCCACCTATGCACCAGGCCTCTATCCTATCTAATAAAGAGTAATATGCAGATTGACCATCACTCCAACACACAAGAGGGCTGCCCCCAAGTGGTCAAAGATCCTGCCCCCATGTGGACACAAGATGGCCACCACAAGATGGCCAGCAGGGGAGGGCGTTGGGAGGGTCAAGGCTTGCAAAGGGAGGGCAGTTATGGGTGATCAGGCCAGCAAGGGAGGCAGTTGGGGGGCGATCAAGCCTGCAGGGGAGGGCAGTTAAGGGTAACCAAGATGGCAGAGGAGAGAAGTTGAGGGAAAACAGGCTGGCAGGGAGCATTTAGACATCAATTAGGCTGGCAGAGTAGTAGTCAGCAGGTGATCAGAGTGACAGGCAGAATCGGTTAGGGGCAATCGGGGAGTTAGGCAGGTGAGCAGTTTGGAGTCAGCAATGAGAAGAATGTCCAACTGCCCATTTAGGCCCGATCCCAGTAGGATGCCAGTAGGATCAGGCCTAAATGGGCAGTTGGACATCTCTCTAGGGATCCCAGATTGGAGAGGGTGCAGGCTGGGCTGAGGGACATCCCCTGTGCCTTGTGCACAAATTTCATGCACAGGGCCTCTAGTATAATAATAAAATCATAATATGCTAATTAGACCAGACATCCTTTCTGATGACTTTCCAGACAAAGCCACAGCAGTGGTGGGGGCTGAGGCAGTCAATACTGTGGCGGGGGCTGAGCCCCTTACACGAATTTCGTGCATAAGGCCTCTAGTTTTTAATAAAGTGTCCAAGGTTATATAGCTAACCTCTACCTCTCCCCTGCCTGTCATGTCACATGCCCAGCACCATACTCTCTTTTCACTGAGATACTCAATGCTGACATCTGTTTTGAAGAAAAGGCATAAACTCAGATTAATAATTACAGACCTCTTGAAAGTATTAACTATTACTCAATAATCCTACCCTATTTCCTTGGAATATTAAATGTGTGCTCTCTCTCTCTTGCCAAAAAAGTTCCAAACTTTTTAAACACCATTTCCTTTGGCTTCCTCATTCTCAGCTGATTTTTGTTTCATATTTCATTGGATAAAACCTAAAAGCAACTTTGTGAGATCTATACCACTTACTTACCACACCTTATCTGGCCCTATAGACTCTGTCTTCCCTACTGTTTCAATGAAAGAACACTCCTGCTCTGATCAACGGCCAGCCTTCATTTGAGCCCTGGACACAATCTTTTTTCATTTATTTGCTCTGGAAAATATCTCTGCTCTTTCTTTTTTTTCTTTTTTCTTTTCTTTTTTTTTTTTTTTTTTTTTTTGGCATTTCAATTTTCCTTCTTGATCATCCTTAATAGCACAGAGTCAGGCTATAACTGCCATCTTTAAAGAAAAAAATGTAACAATCAAGCAACCACCTGATTTCCCTCAAGTCCTTTGTGGGAAATCTTCAGACTTGTCTGCCTTCCATGCATCCACTTCAGGCTTTTGTGGACCTTTCTCAGGCTCTCCCCGGAAGTGCTATTGTTAAGGATAGCCATAACTTTTATCTTGTCAAATATAGTGGTCAGTTATCATCCTCTCAACATTCCTTTCCCCTGGTTTCCAGGATGCCATATTCTTGTATTTTTCTCCTACTTTAATGGAAGCTGTTCTTGGGCACTCACTAAGGTAAAGGAGCCTTAAGTTTTGGTCCTTAGACTTCTCCAGCATCTATTTCACTCCCTTGCAACTCGTCTAGTGAGGTCTAACAACCCATTACATATAATCACTTAGATGTCTAATAAGGCACCTCACATTAACAAGCCCAAGTTTATTTTGGATTCCTTCTTCATCTCCATTCAAATGTTTCTCATTTAAGACCCATTTCATTCTCTCAGGTAATAGTAGTTCACCCAATTGTATAGGGCAAAACTTGTCTTATCATCTTCTAGTTCTTTCTCTTTTCCTTGTCCCAAATCCAATCCACCAATAAGTCCTGTCATATCATCCTTCAAAATCTATCAACTTTTAACCACTTAAGACCAGGACTGCCACCTACATCCTACTCCAAGCCCATTATCTTCTTTTGCCTGGACAAGTGCAATAGACTCCCATTTAGTTTTCCCTCTTCTATTAATGCTCTCCACAGTCCTTTCTTCACACAATTGTTACGGGGATGTTTTCCTAAATATGAATTCAGTCTGTTTAAAACAATCCACTGGCCAAAACCAGTTTGGCTCAGTGGATAGGGCGTCGGCCTGTGGACAGGTTCGATTCCGGTCAAGAGCATGTACCTTGGTTGCGGGCATATCCCCAGTGAGGGATGTGCAGGAGGTAGCTGATAGACGTTTCTCTCTCATCAACGTTTCTAACTCTCTATCTCTCTCCATTCCTCTTTGTGAAAAATCAATAAAATATATTTTAAAAAACCATCCACTGATTTTCTATGGAATTAAACCCAATTCCTTATCATCTAGAAGGCAACTTTTCTTACCTTATTGCCTACTACTCTTCTCACTCACCAGACTCCAGTGCCATTGGCCTTCATACAATTCTTCAACTATGCCGAGCCCATTCTCACCTCAAGGCTGTACTCCTGCTTTCCCTCAGGCTGCACAGACTTTATATTGTTGGTTCCTTTCTTGTACTGAAGTCCTTGCTCCTATGTCATTTCTTTGGAGAGAGTTTTCCTAATATTTCCATTTAAACTAGCATTCCACCATTTCAGCTTTACTTTCAGCATAGCTATAATTGCTATTTGAATTTATATGTGCTCTTTATTGTCTGTTTCCTTCCATCATGACATAAACTCAATGAGGTCAGGAGCTCTGTCTCATTCACCACTGTAGTCCGATGATGAATACATTATAGGCAATCAATCAAAATCCATTTGCTATGAGTAAACAGCAATATAAGGAGATTTGACTTGGAGTACGCTGGTCCGTTAAACAAGGGCCACCATCACTTTTCACAACGCCATTGCTTCCAAAATCTATACCCCACTTTGTAATTAAAACATGCTAGCAGTTGCCTTAGGAAAATACAGTCCCTGCCAGGGTTTTAATAATTCTCTTGATATCTTTGGGTTCTAAACACCCACTGTTTGTCTCACATCAGAGTTCAAAGGCATGCAGAATCAATCTAGACATCTAAGGCATTCCAACTGATCAATCTGTTTCCAAGACATTACCAGCTGCTGTTTCAGTCATTGATGGGACCATTAGAGTTTTGTGGCTTCAAGTCAATAATTGAGGCTTTCTTTTTGTTTTGTGAAATTGGCCCATGAAAGAAGTGCTTTCCTTCTAATTTTGCAAGGTCAAATTGCAGGCTGATGGTTATCTTGGAGAGCTGTTAAAAGAAGACTCTGTAATCCACAGATGCCCCCAGGATCTAAATCCATGATAAAAAAATTTTTTTAAAAAGGAGGGGGTCTTTTGCTGGCAATACAGACTAGTAAAAGCAACTCACAAGTCTTCCAAGTGTCCACCCTTGAGCCAGCACTATTGTAAAAATATGTTAGGGAGCAGCTTGGGTTCTCTTGTTTATGGTGGTGATTTTTTAAAAAATGTATATGTTTTGTATTGATTTCAGAGACAGGAAGAGAGGGATAGAGACATCAATGATGAGAGAGAATCATTGATCGGCTGCCTTCTGCATGCCCCCTAATGGGGATCAAGCCCACAACCCTGGCATGTGACCTGACCCGGAATGGAACTGTGATCCCCTGATTCGTGGGTCGACACTCAACCACTGAGCCACACCAGCCTGGCTGTTGCTGATTTTTTTTTTTTTTATCTTGAAGAACCTGCATTCATTTACTATGAATTGTCAATGCCACATACCGGTAATTCCTTTGGCAAATGAGCTCATAGATGGTGAATGACTGGTCTGAACTCCCAGCCCAGCCTCTGGTTTCTTTTAGGCTTTGGGCACACAGGAGGATGAGCTTTCTCAAGGCTGCTTTATGGGACTACAAAGACATATAAAGTAGAAAATCCTCAGGCCTCACCTACAATGAGACTCCTTAAAGTAGCTATATTCCACTTGTCTCTGTGATTCTGCCTCTCACCTCCCCATCTGAGTAAACGGCAACAATAATAATTGAGTGCTCAGGCCAGAGTTCAGGGGTCCCCTCTCATTCTTTCCTCTTTTTCTCACATCCTCTGTGTCCAGATTCTCAGCAAGCCCATCAGTTCTATTTCCACCTCCCTTACCTTGCTTAGGCAACATTATTTCTTTGCCTGTTTTCTGCAATAGCTTACTAAATAAATGATTTTCTGCCTCCACCATGGGCCCCCACCTGTGCAATATGTGATAGGTTTACCTCCCTCTAATCCCAGAAATGCTGCTAGTTCACAAGGTATTTTATATAAATAAAATTTAAGAAAAAAGAAGGTGTCTCCTCTGGGTGGATGCAACCTTAAGGACACAGAACATGGTGAATGCACAGCATTTTTCATGTTAATTAGAAAAAAGCCTTCCTTTCCCTGGGCTGACACATTGTGTGACAGGATCAGACTTGATAACTCTCACTCAGCCTGGTTTCAGCCCCATCAATTCTCTGGCTGATGCCCTTGTTCAGTGTACAACTGGCACAATCACACATAGGCATTCTGCCTGCTTCCCACCGCAACGTTATTCTCTTTCAAGACACTGTATTTATTTCTCAGAAAAAGACTTATTATAAGTGGCGCTCAATGAATATTTTAATATGAAAGAAGTAAATAGATGGATGTTCAACATCCAATCTGTGGGTAAGGCACCGTGGAAAAAAACAAAGGCTAAGTAAGAGGAAAGCTGCCGGGTTGCAGAATGCAAAGTTTCTTTCCAGAAACAATTTTGGTGACCATAGGCAACTGGCACAGCTCATGAGAGTAACCCTGTGGCCTGCTTTGCATTATCTATGGTTTTCCTCACAGGTGTCAGGGAATCACTTATAATCCATTGCCTTTGTTCACCAAGGGACTACATTTAATATAAGGAATAGGAAACATGAATAAAAGGTTGCTCCAGCATAAATAATAAATATGAAATTGGTGCTAGGAGCAAACAGTGCCTTGGGAGTTCAGAAGGCAAGATCACCATGAAAAATTTATGAAAAGATACGCACTTTAATAGGCTAACTACTTCAAGCAACCATTAAAAGTAACTATTAAATAGTCTAATTATTATATTCACCATATCAATGATCTATTGCAGAGTACTTTAAAGAATATATATAACTATAAAATGCCATTTAAATTGCTTTGAATAGCATTCTAAATCTCTGATAAGATTCAAATAATTTAATATTTGTCAAGTGGTTGTTGAGTACAAACCACATGATTGGTGATTTAAAATGAATAAAGATGAACATGATAACAGCAAGTTTCTACAAGGTGCTCACTATTGTTTATGAGCACGAAGGGTTCGATGCCAATAACATTAATGCGATAGAAGCAATAAAATAACTATAAGTGTTATCATACATACAAAGGACTATGGCAACACAGAGCAGGAAAACAGTGTGTGGTATGTGAGTTGAGCTCAATGGATGGGTAGAATTTTGATAGAAGGAGCTGGGGCAAAGGCATAGAAGCCATGTATGGGTTCAGTCTGCTGTCTATCGAGGTAGGAAGAGAAGAATCGAGTAATTTCCGTCTTAGAACTTGGGCTGAGCATCATCCTGTACAAAAAAAAGATCACGGGTTCCATTCCCACTCTGGGCACACACCAGGCGGCAGGTTTGGTCTCTGATGGGGGCGCATGCAGGAAGCAACAGCTCAGTGTTTCTCACATCTCTCTCTGTCTCTGTCTCTTTTCCTGTCTCTGAAAACAAATTTTTTAAGGCAGTCTTTTGCAAGCCAGAAAGAGGGCTATTTCTAGAGCCCAATCATGCTGGCATTTAATCTTGGACCTTCCAGCCTCCAGAACTATGAGAAAATAAATTTCTGTTGTTTAAATCAATTATCAGATTTTGTAATGGCAGGCCATGCTGACTAGTACAAAGGATAAAGCATTTGCAAGGAAATATTGTATTTAAATTATTCTGTATCTCTTTTTAACAAATTAGCAAATAAATTGGTAATGAGAAGAAGTCAGAAAGCAGGCTTGTATTGTTTAGATTCTTCTCAAACTGTCGATTAAATGTGTATGTGAATGTGTATTTGTAAAACTAAGGCTAAAATAAGAATCAACATCTAGTACATCTTTTAAAGTTTCTGTTCCAGACCAATATGGGAAAAAATTAGATTTGGGGAGTATACGTGATTTATGTGGCTGGACTCCTCCACTTAATTTAAGAAATTTACATTTCTGGTTTTATTTAGCTTTTTTTTTTTTTCAATAAAGTCATAGATTAGGGAGAGAGGAAGATAGGAAAGAGCCTGGGCTCAAGAATTTGGCTTTGAAGCCAGGGAAATATTGGACTGGAATCCTGGTGCCAGAACTTAGGGGTTTTGAAATCCTAGGCAAGTTACTTAAACTCTCTAAGACTCAGCCGCTTCATGTACACAATGAGAAAATCAAAGCATCTATCTCAGACGGCTATTATGAGAATTAAACAAAATATACATATAAAGGACTTAGAATAGTGTCTGTAACACAGCTACTGCTCTGGCCAAATGTGGGAAGACAGCAAGGCCAGGGATCTAAATTCCATTCAAATGACCTCAGGGTAAATGGTGAAATGTTGAGAATAGCAAAGAGGGTTTGCATTTATGAAGCTGAGAAAGGTGTTGCTCAGAAGTTGAAGTGGCTATAATGACTGCCCTTAAGTGATGCTAACTAATAATAGAAAATTGCAAGTTTCTGATTGTAGTTAGAAGCCAAACATATAATGCCAAGTACTAATCAAGATCAACCACAGAACATTTTAAAAAGGCACATCATACAACAGAAAACCAAGTACTAAATTATTTTTTACCTTGACTTCATAATAGTAACATCAGAGCATCACTGGATTTAGTAAAATGTATGTTCTTAATTATCTGATTTTAATATCTGAAGGGAAGTACCTTAGGGATAATGTTAATGATTTTTTAATTACATATTTTGTACTTTAATATTTCCTCATTATTTCTTTTCTTATAAGTACCACTAAACAGGTTTTAGCAGCTCAAGTTCAAGGTCCTATTCTCAATACACAAACACACTGGCATACAAATATATTGAGATAACACAATCTTCCTTACTTTAAGGGTATCTGTCCATACATTGCTTTACGTCATCAATTCAGTTTGATAATATTAACTATAGGAAAACCTAGTTTGCATTTCAGTCATACATCTTCTTAAGAGACCCTTAAATATACAAAGCCAGAGAAGAAACTTTTTATCTTTGCGCCAGAGATTTCTGATGTGTGACTCTCTACAGATTACAAAGTATAATGAATACTCCTCCCCCCCTCCACCCCCCACCCCGGTTGCAGGTTGCGGTCAGTGTGACAAATTCCGGGATGGGCAGATGACTTGGTAAGGCCAATCACAGCCTTCCTTGAGATTTGGACCATGAATACCACAGAGAGAGGAGACTCTTCCCCTTTAGATTGCTTAAAGGAACAGGTCCACACCGTCCAAGTCGTCTTTTTTTCTCGCCGTTTGGAAAGTGTTTGCTTGAGAATGAAACTAACACAAAGCGAGAAGCAAAGCTGAAGGACAGAGATAAAGCTGTACAGTTTTTTGAGTTTCTCGATCCATCTGTACCTTAAGTCCTAATTTTGGTCTCTCTTTTATGTAAAAAAAAAAGTTAACTATTTTGCTTTTTAGAATTGATTTTCTATTATTTGTCCCTAAAAGATCACAGTTGTGTAAAGATAGGACAGACATTACAGTTTTATCTTTAGTACTTCTTTAATTTACTAAATTTTTCCCTTCTAACAGGGATATTTTTCAGGCCTTGTTTGCTCCTATTTCTTTCTAAAATTGTTCCCTTCAATTTTCAGTTCCTTCCATCACTTGCCTCCAGCATCTCATAATAGAGATATACACATAGTTTAGACCAAAACATCTCATTTTGGCATCTTTAAAACTAGGCTTTCTTCTTCTCTGCATAGAATGGTTTGGATCCAGTGAGTCTCACTTGAGATTGGGTTGTGAACTAAAATCACCTCCCATTTTTAATAAAATTACTAATTCTCAGAAGTTGTGGCCCTCAAGTATTTTTAAAAGCTGTGTGTGTGTGTGTGTGTGTGCGTGTGTGTGTGTGTGTGTGTGTCTGTGTCTGTGTGTGTATCTGTGTGTGTGTCTGTGTGTGTGTATTCCTGATTTAGGAATCAGCTGCAACTATTTTATGCAGGTGCCTTCTTTAAAGAATGGTGGGTCCTTAACTCTGGTTAATCATCAAACTCACAGAGAGCTCTTTAAAACACGAATTCTTGAGACATATTCATGAAGATTTTGATTTAATGGGCCTTTTAGAAATTATAATGGCTTCCCAGGTGAATCTAATGACCATTCAAGTGTAAGAGCTATGGGATTAAACGAGGGGCTAAAACACCCTCAGTGAATCTATATTCAAGGCCATGTTGCAGACACAGAGCAAAGAGCATTTGAAGGGACAAACACAGACTGAGAATTCGAGATCTGGAAGGGTTGGCACTGGCCAGCATGTCTTTGCACATGATATATGTTGAGCATGGGCAAACCAGGCTGCAAGAAGGGGCCAGGTCATACCATCTGCAAACAAGAACAGATTGGATTGTTTTCAAGGCAGCATAAGCTGGAAGCCAGTAAAAGTTCACAACTGCAGATTTCACCATGTTGTCCTTTTCTCCGTGAGCATTCTTGCGTGTGCACAAGTGTTGCTCTAACGTCTCCACAAGGTTTGTCCTAAATATGACATGCTGTTTAAGAGAAGAATTTGTATTTCTGTCCCTAAAAACTTCAGTGAGCATCCCCTGGACCAACTGGGAGTAAAACACGAGGAAAGGAAAAGAGAGAAAAGAGAAGATCCCATCTGAAGCTCTGAGCTTCTGAAATTAGCCTTGATGAAGATGTGGAGTAGAGGACCCTGGGTTTAGACAGGTTCGGTTCTGCTCTGAAAGTAAACCGACACATAAAATAAAGTGGTGAAAGGCACGGGGAGTCACTAGTCCCAGGCAGACGCTGGCAAAATAAGTAGAATGGCACTGATGCGCTATTAGGAGCGCTGCTGATTCCTTCATTAGCTTCTTCTCTCCTGACTGACTGTTAACAGCTTTTTCTGCCTGACTCTCCAGGCTGCAGGACAGCAGCTCCCTGTTTCCCTGCGAGGGGGTGATGCGTTTTTAGATCTGCAGTCACTAGGAACCCAAGCACTTCTGTAAGGACGCCCACCGTCTTCCCAATCATGTTTCAACCCATCTAGGAGAGTGTCTGCATATGCTACAAGCACTTTCATTGTATTTCAAACCTGGCTTAGCCTCTAACAGCGCAATGAAAGTCACAGCAAAGCCATTAGAAATCAATGATCACCCACATGGTAGTCTGAACTTCTGCAGTTCTTTGTACCACACAGCAGCCAATTCGTCATTCCTTACCGTTGTCGTGTTAAGACACATGTTTCAAAGCTTTAGTTAAGATGTGTTTTGGTCTGACAATACTCCCACTCTCTGAAAACAGAGCCTGCATGCATTGGCTAATTAGAAAACATTTAATGTCTCCCTACAGAACTCATTAAGTCAAATGTGATCCCACTGTCCCTATACACAGCAATGGGGCATCACCAAAATCAGAGCTGAGGTTGCAGAATATCGGAGCAGAGCAAAGAGGAGAAGCTGATCAGAAACTGGACAAATCAAAGTTGTTGCTAATGTAATGGTAATGGGAGTTTGGGTACATTTCACTGATGTATTTTTTCCTATTCCTCCATTTATTGAACTGATGGTATTTATTACTTCAGGATTTGGTGGATACTGTCTCGGAAGAAAGAAGCTAGAGATCAGCTTTGAGCGTCAACCTAAATGTTTTAATATTCAGAGTGAGATAGTAGTTTTGAAATCCTGGCTTTGTTAAAAATAAGAGGCTTTCTAAATTTTAAAAGAATTGCTTTACATATTAAAAGCAAATTTTGGAGATGAACATGCTTTACTATAAGCCTTAACACAGAAAGCAAGAGGATATGGCGCAGAGAAAATATTTGACAAGAAGTTAAACTAGAAGGTTCTTCTGTTACAGGTGCATAAGACAAAGGACAGAGTATGTGAAGGTCAAGTAATCAGAAGTGAGTGTCCTGGCCACCCTCTCCCAGAGCTGAACCCTCAAAGCAGAGAGGTTGCAGGGAATCCCAGAACCACGGAAATTGTTCCTTTGTCCAGTGAATAAATCAGCAACATTTAAGGCTCCACACACAGCCAGCAGCAGGACAGTACTTAAGAAGGCAGTACAACAAAGACTGAGAAAGCTGTCCAGGAAAACAGACTTGAGGACAGCCTCGCAATGTCCTGCCCACCTCAGTGGGGTATGGAGTAAGCAGCTGAAAGTCCTCACATCTCCAATGAGTACAAAAAAGTTGCTACGATGAAAAAGGAACCAATCTCCAGCCACCCCACTCTGAGGTGCATGCCCAAAGGAACCGATGGCAGGGATTCGGATATTTGTACAACCATGTACATAGCGGCATTATATTCACAATAGCTAAAAGACAGAAACAACCTAAGTATCCACTGGCAGGTGATTGAATAAATGAAATGTTATATATATTTATAATGGAATAATATTCAGTCATAAAAAGGTGTGAAATTCTGACATATTATAACACAAAGACATGCTAAATGAAATTAGCCAGACACAAAGGGACAAATATTATATGACTTCACATACACAAAGTACTTAGAATAAGCAAATACATAGACAGAGAGTAAAATAGAGGTGACTCTGAGCTGGTGAGGACAGGAGAATGGGGGGTTAGTATTTAATGGGTACTAATGGGATGGTAAATTTTGGAAATGAACAGTGATAGTTGTACAACATTCTGAATGACTCAATGCCCCCAAATTATACACTTAAAATGTAAATTCTATGTTATGTACAGTGTACCACAATAATTTTTTAAATAAAAGTGGACCCTTAAGACCAGGATGCCACATAGCATTCAAACATCATGGCAGCGACAACAGACTTTAGCAGTAGGTATGCACCCACAAGGCTGCCAAAAAACCTCGCCCCAAATAGCTATGGCTCAGGATGCCCATTGTTGAGACTGGCGAATGGACATTTCCAGAGAGGCCAGCCAAGATTCTAAAGACAGCACCAGGGCCAAAGGGGCATCCGCTGTGTCCTCACCAAACTACACCAATGCTGAGAGGAGACACAGACTTCCTTCTGCACAGTGACACTGTCTAGGGGTGGAGAAGTGATAGAGGGACCCCTCTAAGGAAAAAACAATCCTGCCCAACCTCATGGCTCAGGGGTTGAGTGTTGACCTCTGAACTAGGAGGTCATGGTTTGAGTCCTGATCAGGGCACTTGCCTGGGTTGCAGGCTCGGTCCCCATGAAGGTCACGCAGGAGGCAGCCGATCAATGATTCTCTTTCATCATTGATGTTTCTCTCTCTCTCTCTCCCTCTTTCTTCCTCTCTGAAATTAATAAAAATATATATATTTTTTAAAGTAAAGAATTTCAACAGTGAGATTAAACTCTGTATTGGTAAATTTCCCCCAAGTGACATAGTTTTAAATGGGACTGTATTAATCAAGGTGCAATCCACTGTCTCATGGAAATGAAGATTCAAGGGGTCAGGAAAAGATCAACTGTGTACATTTTTTATTTTATTTATGTATTATTTTATGCTCCAGCTCCTACAGAACCTGCCATGTGACTAGGAGACTATAAAAGCCTTCGGTCCTCAGTATGACATAATGATAGGAAATATCTTACTATTCTTGTCCTCATAGTATCCAATGCATGTATTCTTTTCATGATTTTTTACAAAATTAAACAACAAAAGCAAAATAAGTAAATTTGCTCCTTTTTCTGAATTATTGCCCCAAATTTCATTCATTCTTCTTTTTATTAATGGCCTACAGGTTTTCCATCTCTTTGCAGTTTCACTACACTCCACATGAGCTATCTCTACATGGGGACATACTTTTGCCTTATATTCTTTCCATAAACTTTGAATAGAAATATAGAAGAATGAGCTTTGAGCACTTCTCTCATCCATAAATTTAAAAAATACCACACCAACTGTGCCATGCCTGTGAGGTGATATCAGTGAAATGAGAAGCTATCAAAAAACCAAAAACCTAGTTTCCATTGCAGGACATCAGTTAAAGAGAGACATCACCTTCTGACATTTTTAAATCCCAAGAGGCAGAATTTAACCGACTACCAATGGCAAGCTTAACCCACTACTGAGAGAAACTTAGTGAGACAGAATCTCAAAACACAGCCATACGAGGTGAAAAATGATTTAGAAAATACATTTATGGCTGGATGCGAAGTTCTTTAACTGTGATTTCTTTCTATTTCAGTTTTTTGGGAATTCTCTTCCTCTAGTACTAAATATAGTTAATTTATTTCTCAGTTTTCACATTCCACCTGTCACAGGAACTTCCAGAGGCAGCTGTATGGTCTGCATTGCCTTTGATACACTGACAAAGCTTCAAAATAAACCCACCTTAAATCCTCCACCTGCTACCCAGTGTTTAGCTTATATGCTATTTGCTGAAGTTGAGCATTGGTTCTCTTTTTCCATGTTTCACTTTGAGTAAACTAAAATTTGCAAAAGTCTTATAAAGTCAATTAGACAAAAATGTGGCATTCAATCGAATTTCATCCAGCAATGACCCTGATAAACTTTTGATTTAGGTTCCCAAAGGGCATTTCCTTATCCCTCTAATAGACTAGTCAACCCCTTATGTCTATTTCTGAAATACTGGAAAGCTATGAAATTGCAACACAGTTGGAGCATTCCACACAGATCTGCTGCTTGAGTGTTCCCGCCCACCCCTAAGCCTTGGCCACATGCAATCTCTCTGCAAGGCCTTCCCCACGCATCCCTGCCTGGACGGGGCTCCATGCTTCTGAGCACTTATCTTGTCAGTACGGTTGCTTGCTTACAGTGAAGAGCATGTCAACACTCTATTTACAAACATTCCAAACAGAAAGGTGTCAGTTCTCCAAATATTAATCCATCGGCTCAATACAATTTCAGTTTTGATCTAAAAAACACATTGAGAATTTGGGGACAGCACTATAGCTGAAGGAGGGAAAGGGGCCTTGAAAAGTCATTACAAGTAAAAAATAATTGCACAAAAATAGGCAATAGGAAAGAGAAGAGCTGGTTCTACATGCAATAAATAGGGTATACAGTATAAGCCTATAAAAACTAAAACAGCAGAATGGGATAAAAGAAGCAGTGCTGCCTGTGGGGAAAGTACATATAATTGTATGTAGTACAGTACATCATAATGACATTATTTGGAAATCATGGTGAGAATATGAATTATTTAGCAAACAATGTTGGAAATAATTAGCTGAAGTTCCCACTTCATGCCTTCGATTAGAGTACATTCTTAATATGGTAAATATTGCTATGTAAACCTTAAGCATAAAAAACCTCAAGAAAAAAACAGAAGGATACTTATGTAATGTAGGGTAGAAAAAGTTTTCTAAGAATAATACAAAAAGCCAATTCTATAAAGCAGAAATAAACTCACAGAAGTATGGGGGCCAAAACAGGTAACATAAATTAGCCATTATCAGTCTAGACAAAAGAATCATGGTTTTGTTTCTCCCCTCAGTAGAGACATATTAAGCCTTTGGTAGCGAAGTCAAGGAATAATAAAGAAGGGTGGGCGATGTCCACCTGAGAGCATGCGCTTCATGTACAGGGGCAGCTGCATGTGCAAACAGAAGGCTGAGGTGCAAGCAGGTCTTTCAGATATTTAAGAAAAGGCCAATTTCATTGTTTGCTTAAATTTTTTTAAAAATATACTGTGTGGGGCAAAGAAAAGCATATCATTCAACTCCTAAGTTACTATTTTGCTATGAAGGGAAATACTAATCAATTTGACAATTTAAACTTTATTTGCTCTTGCCCATTAAAAAGTCGCAAGCATGTATGTATAAATACATAAGGTCCATGTACATTAAGAACCACAGTCAACTGCAAACAGCAACCGGGTTGTTTAAAAAAATAAAGTGATAATAGACCAAAAATATTGCATTTATATAACTCAGACTAATGAGCAAACAAAAATACAAATGCAGTTTTAAGTGCTATGTTAGTCAGGGTTTTACTGATGTTTGTGCATCTAATTGCAGTATTTGTCATCCTAATCTTTGCATTAGGCTCCCAGTGCATTTAGTTTGCAGAAATGTCTCTAGGAGAGAAAAACTGGATGTGTGACCACAAAATCCAATGAACTATTTAGTAATGCTAAAAAGACGTCAATATTAAATTAATAACATTTTCTTTGGAAATAGCACTAGTTTCCATTTGTCATGCAGGTTTAAGCTTTCATTGCATTGCTATTAATATGCTGTGACAATTAATGTGAAACCACTGAAGACACTGAAAATCCTCTGAAGTATAATTAGAAGTGAAAAATGTTTCCTTTCCCAAGGTTCTATTTTCTGACCATTTATACTCTATCCAACATAAATACGATCCTGAGTCCAGCTTTAAGAATTTTATTGACTAACTTAAGAAAACTCTTTTGAAGAACCAGTTCTCACCAGAAAAGCACCATATTCTAAGACAGAACATGGCTCCATCATCGTTCACTCAGAAGGCACACACAGAGAGAAAGGGCTACAAGAACAATGCATTGGAAAGTAAAGCTTTGACATGAAGGTAGCAAAGCTGAAGTCTGTAGCCCCCTCCCCCAACTATCTACCTCTTAACTCTGCAAATCTCAAAACACCTGGATAATTACCAAGTCACTACTCTGTACCATACTGAACCCCCAAACCAGAAACTCACATTTCAATCCTGAGGAAGATGAACTGAGAATAAGAGAAAGCGAAGAGAAGCCAAGATGGTGGCACAGGTAAACACCTAAACTGCTGCCTCGCACAAGTTCAAAACTGCAACTAAAAGACAAAACGTCTATCACCCAGAACCACAGGAAAGCTGGCCGAGTGGCAGTTCTGCAACTAGAAGGAAAGAGAGAGGCGCACTGGACGAGCACAAGTGGAATGGACTGACAATTCTCAGGGGGAAGAGGGTGTGAGGGGTGGGGGAAGAGATTGGACAAAAATCTTACACCTATGGATGAAGATATGGTAAGGGTATGGGGTGGGGAGGGGGATCAGGTGGAGGAGAGCTATGGGGGTGGGGGGAAGAGGAACACTTGTAATAATCTGAACAATAAAGATTTATTTTTTAAAAAATAGAATAAGAGAATGCTGGACAATCCTTACCATCAACGAAGGTAAATAGTATCAAGTAAGTCAAGCTTAGGTTGCACTATTGAGGAGGCCACACCCAGTCATGGAGGCATTTACAGGGGGGATCTGACAAGCTGAACGAGAGAAATTCAGCCAACTCTCCATGCCGGGAGCACAACAGCATTACATTGCACAGTGCTCATGCCCTGCTTCCTTCCCACAGTAGGAATAGTATCTCTGCAAGCTGGAGACCAGTTTAGTAAATTTGAAAAAACCATCCCGCCTTGCACACATTTCAGGGATCAGAGAGGCTATACTTACAATCTACAAGAGAGGTAGGATCAGAACCCAAGTTTCCCAATTTAGGGCACAGTGCTTCTTCCCACTGCAGGGCAGAATTATTAAAAACATGCTACAATCATTTCATTCATTCATTCATTAAAAATATAGTCTATGGAAAAAAGCGAAGGGAATTGAATCTATGTGATCAACAGGAAACATTTTTTCAATTTTGACAAGTGGCATTTTCCTGGATTCACTGACATCAGAACAATACACAAAATGGCCATATTTCTTTCTTTAAATTTTAATTTTTGTGTTATTTATGTTATATATCAATATGGGATATATGGGCCAATTAAACAAACAAAAGACTAATTTATGCAACGTAAGTCATTATGTGGTAAATGGTGTTCATAAAATGCAACAGAAGAGTATAAGTAAAAACATATTATTCATTGTTTAAATAATAGTGACAGGAAATTATTTTCAAATATTGGAAGTAACAAGTACACATATCTGCTCAACCATGTGACAAAGTTTCATACATAAACCTCATTCTGAGTTTAGGTTATATAACTAAATATGTTGGATTTTATAACTAATTCACTCATGTTATTTCTAAATAGGGATAACATTTTATTTGTTGTTTCTTACAATAGGATAGAATTAATACTATTCCATTTTCAAAATATGTAGATGGGGTGTTTAGGTATGTATGCGTACATGCATACTTCATATGGGTATTATGTAGTTGTGTTTAATTCTTATCTAAGAGGGTAGAACTGAAGTAAAGCAGGCTTTAGCATCTTGCTGCAAGATTTATTTTCTCACACCGCTTGTGTTACAGAAAAAACCTATATGCCAGTTCAAAATAAAACTTTCCTGAAGGTTGAGTGCAGGTCGTTTCTCTGAAATTTAAGTCCTCTACCTGAAGAGAAAGCAGTTTGCTGCTTTGCCCTATCTCAGATTTCCTTAGTTTTCACTGCATAATGTGTTATGCATCAATTAAGCCATATTTAATTAAATGGACATTCCTACACAGAAGAGCTCATTTTGCATATGTAGTTGAGTGCCGTGAATCTGTTCTTTCAGACTCAGAAGGGACAGAGTTCATTTTTAAGTGCTTTACACTCGGTAAGCTGTACTTTCTCAATCGTTTGGTGCTGGTAAATAAGTATAATTTTTCTTGCTGCAAATAGCCAGATATTAGCTAGAGAAACCAACAGTGAGGCTTGCTAATCATCACTACGACAATCTTCTGCTTTATTTTTACATGTCTCATAGAATTGTCAAAGTTGAATGGCAAGCTAGAGCTTTGAGAAAATAACTCTTCCTAGACTATGAGATTTTAGTAGAAAGCAAATTTTAATAGAAAATATCTTATCGCTTTGGGCCTGATCCTAGATATATTGCAGGGGAAAGGATGGTGGCAAAAAAATATATATTAAATAAGACATCTGATACCTCTCATATACACACACACAGAGAGAGAGAGAGAGAAAGAGAGAGAGAGAGATTCACACATTTAAGAAATACTGGTCTGATTTAAAGAGAGAAAAAATTTCCTTGATGTCCTTGATCATCCTCAAGTTAGACTATAAAAATAATGTGAAGAGATTTGATTTGTCCTGCAATGAATTTAATGTTGTTACCTTGACATGATGGGCAAATTGTCAGGAACAAAATGGAGCGGGGGGGGCGGGGGCGGGGAGAAAGGAGGAGGAAGAATTGTGTATTATGCAGGTTAGGTGGTTAATTAATATACACAACCATTAAATGGCCTCAAGTATACATGATAAATGACTAGAAGTAAATATGCCCTTGATGTTTGTACACTTGGAATCATGACTAACAGTCCTGTAAGAAGAAACCATTTTATATCATTTTTTTCCAATTCACACAGGGAGTCAAAACTTTTTCTTCAATACTTACCAAACTTCAACATTCCAGTACATTTATGATTTTGTAATATTCTATATGTCTATTGTTGGCTGAATATTATTCTTTTAATAAAATGATTTATTTTTCAGCTTAAATATTCACTTGAGGCCTTGTCCAAGAGCACAGTAATGAAATTGGTGTTCTCTTGGCAATATTTGTATCATTCTTGGTAAAGTCTACAGTATAGTGTAAAAGTCACCTTCACACTTAAGGCAAAGCCGACCCAAGTTTAAGCTCCAGCCTTGGAACTTACTAACAAGGTAAAATACGTCAAGTGAGTTAGCCTCTCTGAGGCTTAGTTTGCAATATGTACAAAAACATATTTTCCTTTCGAGCTAGTTACATAGTTTGAACCAGATAATAAATGGAGAATGCCTAACACATGACAGGTGTATAGTAACAAAAGATCATTTTCAGTGATGCATTTCCCTTTCCACATGGTTTTCTCCAATTATCTCAAAGGAGATGATGAAAAGAAAGTTTGTCTGAATAAATTTTGTCTCCCTCATCTTTCCTTCTGAGGAGCAAACAACAAATGCACTGAGAGCAGAAGCTCCTGGAGACAAAGGTCAGACGCAAAAATGTGACCTTTCAAGTAGCAAGTTGGAGAAAGGCTTACATGAAGAAGTATTAGCCTGTCTCCGGCTGGGGCTGGCTAGGCAGGGGGAAGCTGACTCCGACCTTTATCCCCACCCCCATGTTTCTTAGCCCCCATCCTCTTTATTGCTCCTCCATTTCTCCTGACCCAGGAAGAAAAAGAATTACCTTCCTTTAACACTTGTCTAATCTTAATATAAACTGGCCTGTGCTGCTACCCTGTGTCTAGTTCTTTCAGGAAAAATAGAAAAGGCAGAACCTGAAAATCTTAATTGAAAAACACACAGGGCCCCGCTGACATGGCTCGGAGTCCAAGCATTGACCTATGAACAGGAGGCCACAGCTAGATTCCCAGTTAGGGCACGTGCTTGGGTTTGGGGCACATCCCCGGTGTGGGTAGTGCGGGAGGCAGATTCTCTTTCATCACTGGTATTTCTATCTCTCTCTCCCTCTCCCTTTCTCTCAAAATTAACAAAAAAAATTTTTAAATACTTCCTTTAAAAACAATGCACAGAGAATAACCATCTCCACCACAATTTAAAATCCTTTACCCTCCTTTCCATCCTCTCCTCTCTCTCCCTGCCTCTCCAGCAGATGTTCTCTAAGGCCCCCAGTGTCATTCGAAGCCATCTTCCACTTTGGGACCCGGGAGTCATCCCATCCTTAAGCTTCCTTTCTGAAGTGTAGGTATATGTCTATTGGTCTCTTAGAACAGTGGTCGGCAAACTCATTAGTCAACAGAGCCAAATATCAACAGTACAACGACTGAAATTGAGAGCTGGCCTTTGCTAAAAACCCAAGGGGTCAAAGAGCCGCCTGTGGCTCACGAGCCGCAGTTTGCCGACCACTGTCTTAGAACAAAGAGGGGCTGTTTCTAACTCCAGTGTCCAGGCACCCACGTGTTCATTCTGCAGCAGTGATGGCCGGCACAGGCCAGTTCATACTCACTTTTCCAGTCTCTCCTGTAGCATGACCTGGGACCTGAGTATTTGGGTCTAAGTTGGAATCTCTGACTGTAGACTCAATTTTTCTTCATGGAATCTTCAAATTCCTTTTAGGGAATAAAACTGAAACCTGGTCTTCACTAGTTTTATTAGAACAAGTAAACCCAAACAGGCGCAGTTGGTTGCCCTTCCAGCTTTTTTTGTTGTAAGCATGACCTGGCTAATGCAACAAAATGCATTATAAACCTACAAACTGCCAAATAGCTGTAGAGGGGAAAAGTCTATAAAATCCTATTAAATATTAATCCAACTCGGTCTACCTTTGAGTATCTTTTGGCTTTTGCTGAAAGCAGATTACAGATTATTAGACTGTGAGTTGATGTTCTTTCTATCCTAGACTAAAATATCCAAGAGTGGGAATTGTATTTTCTGTTCTGCCTGCCTGTCAAGTTCCATGCAGTCACATTTACTGAGTAGAACACTAGCCTAGAAGCTGGAGGCATAAAATTTACTGCTATCTCTTTGCATCCCATTATCAACCCCTAGGGGAGTACCAGGCAATGATTTAAGGTTCTCTCTCACCGTAAATTAAATTAATCTAGGTAATTTGGTAACCTTCCTCACCACCTCCATAGCAAATTATCTCGATTAGCTGTATGATTGTTCCTTAATACATCAATTGGAGGTATAACCTTTCATTGGTTTCTTGTGCATTGGGTAATTCAATTAACCACATCTATATCAGGTAGCCAACAAGCGCAAGACACAGAGGGATCAAAACGCAGCAGCCCTTAGCAGCCAAAAAGAGGAAAACGCATGACAACAGGCAACCAAATACATGTAATATAATGTAGAAAGTGACAAATTCCTCCGGGCTGTTACAAAGTTTAGAATACAAGTTCAGAATGTTGGCTTTTTTATTTATTATTCTTAGAAAATTGGGTCAGAAATGTCTAGGCACCCTAGGTGTGTGGCAGAATCCAAGGAGACCTGAGACACAGTTGCTTTTGACTCATTGGGGCTGCCCTAGTCCAGCGTGAGTCACTCAGATTTGATGTTGTTGTCCTGTCACCTTCACAACCAGCCCAGCGCCCCTCAGCAGCCACCTCCCCAAACTGTGCGGGAAGCCGTGGTAGTTCTCAGGGCGATTGCAAGGTGTGACAGCTATGGAAGGTGAGCTGGGATTCTGAATGTAGGATCTACAATCTGTGTCAGGCTATGATACAATAGTAATCACCAGTTCTGCAAAGTCCATTAAATTAAAATGACTAAAATCTGCAAAGGAACTAGTTTGTTTTCTGCAGTCTAAGCAGACATTTTCTTTACATGATTTATTCATAATCCACCTGTGTATTATTACACCTACAGTGAAATTTAAAAAAAGAGAGGGGGAGGGAGGGAGGGAGGGAGGGAGGGAGGGAAGGGACGGGAGGGAGGGAAGGGAGGGAAGGGAGGGAGGGAGAAAGGAAGAAGCTGATACTAAGTTTTCAATAAAAGAAAGAGAGAGAGAGAGAGAGAGAGAGAGAGAGAGAGAGAGAGAGAAAGAAAGAAAGAAACAAAGAAAGAAAGAAAGAAAGAAAGAAAGAAAGAAAGAAAGAAAGAAAGAAAGAAAGAAAGAAAGAAGCTGATACTATGTTTTCAATAAAATCATCCTGAAATCTTTCTATGTTTCTTTCCAGGCATTTGTTAAAAATTTCATCAGGCTAATTCTGCAGAGTAAAACCAGTCCTATAGAAGCACCACACCCCAGTGCCTGCTCCGGCGTGACATTTTAGGATTATGGCTCTGCATATGGTTACCCACAATAGCCAATCCTCGAAGATTATGGAGAAGAAGGAAAAATGACCTCACTGTGTGAGAATGCTGTGCCAACAGCATACTAAGCTTTGACATAGGGTGGGGTGGGGAGTAGCTTTTGACCCATTTCTGAATTCAGAAACAATTAGCCTTTTATAGAGTAAATAACTGAAAAGTATGTCAATAAAAATAGAGAAAGATATGTATACATATTTCATCATTTTCTTTGGAGATATTTTGCCTATTTGTGGGGTCCTGAATCCTTAAACTTTAGGAAACTCACAGAGAACTCTTGAGAGGCATTGGGATGGGTAAGGACAGTAGCATATGTAAAAAGAAGGAAATAAAATCTTTCTACTCATTCTACTTTTTTTCCTTTGTTTTCAAACTTTTTGGTAATGGAGTAATTAATCTTACTCCACTCAAAACTTACAGTGAAAAAATCTTAGAATATTTCTATGGACATATGATGGCAAGTTAAATATGAAAATTTATATTTAAGATAAAGATAAAAGAGATAATTTATAAAAAGGTTTACCCAAGGTAGATTTTATTCCCTCCTCCCCTGATTATAAACTGTACTTCTCCAATATTCTGATGACTGCATGACAGTATTAAAATTTAGGGATTTCCTTTTCTCTATAATAGAAACCTGACATACATTAGATTTATATAATATGGCATATTCCCCAAATCCATACATTAGGAGACAAAGAAAATGTCCTTAAAAAATAAATAACTCACATCCCTAAAAGTATCTTCATCTTGTTTAATTCCTTTTTTAAAAATTGAGGAGAGTCTTAAATAATATTTACTAAGTAAAACTTTAGGAATTGGAGATTTTCTTATGTTACTTATTATTCAATTATTTGAACATCGTGACCAATCAATTCAACTTCTTCCTTAATTACAATCTCTTATGTGATTTTTTGTGGCGAGATTTTTCTTTCAATGTCTTACAAAATACTTCCATTTTTGAAATGTGTTTCATTTACAAATAACTTATTCACATGTTTAAAAATCACATATTTTTCATTTATAAAAACCCTCATTCTGATTTTCTCCCTTAAAAGATCAAGAACTCTATTACCATAATTTTTTTTAAAGGACACATTTAGCTTACCTTAGTACAGTCCTTTGTTAGGAAAATAACTTGAAATAGATGCAGATCATTGACATTTTACAATTCCATTTAAATGTGTCTTTTTTTAGAAATCATTTTGAGAATATGTGACTTCAGAAAATAATAGCCAATCAGCTCTTTATTAACACTGACAAGAGATTTGCTTTCTTATAACTTTAGCATCTTCCCAAAATGAGATTCTGTATACACATAATCATTGGTAGGAAGCCCGGTCAAACACTGAGTTGTATATATGGATTTGATACCTATAGTCACTTTGTCTAAAAATATTTTTAAAATTAAATGGAAATTAGTGGAATTTAGTGGAAAGTGGGTAAAATTACAATTTAACTCCAGGGGTGGAGTACATCTGCTCTGCAAGCCATAAAAGGCCCTTGAAATCATTCACTCTGGCCCTGCCAAGGCATTAGGGATGAGTTAATTAAATGTGTGACCACACGTAGCAGTCTAATTTTTAAGTTGATAGTTTCATATGATCTGAGAATGAAGTTATTAACATCCAATGGCCCTTGGCAGAAAAAGGGTTCCCCACCCTTGAACTAAGCTGTGCAAAGAAGTCTCATGAAACACATATAATTAAATAACAATGTAATTGATACCAATTGTGTGTGTGTGTGTATTTATATATATATATATATTTATACACATATATATACACACATATATAAGTGTAATACATATATGTCTATATCAAGAACTTTATATCTGTATCTATATACATAATACATCTTATGAGCATTATCATGTGTCCAGTTTCTTTAATGACAGCATTTGTTTGAAGCTATCAAGTAGACTACCTTTAGGAGTTCATTCTGGATTCTAAATTCAGAAAAAGAAGCAAAACCCATCAAGAAAAAGCAATTTTAGAGGGATAGAAATTGGTGCCAAACAGGTTGTACAATCTATTTTCTCTAAAAATAACCAACAGACGGTCTGGCAGCCTGTCTTAGTTATCAACAGCTTCCCTTCATTAAATCTAATTGCTGTGCAAAGGCCATTTCAATTGGTGCATGTAAAAAGCAATTTCAAGTCCATGATGGTGGCCTCCAGCCCCTCTGAGGAGCAGATAGTCCGTTCTGCGACTGTCTCTTGGCCTAAATTTGTCAATAAGTTTATCCAGAAGACTCATGGTGTGTTTGGAATTGTGGGATGCAAACTACTTTACAAGAGAAATAGAGAATATAAATGACTGAACCAGTGAATGAACAAATGAGTGGCAGAGCGGCAGCGGCTGAGCTTGGGCTTTCCCAACACGGTGCGTGGTGCCAACCCTGGCTCAGGCTTTCGTTCTCTGTGCAGATACGAAAAGCTTCGTAGTGTCCACACATGTGAAAGGTGGAAAATCTTTATAATCTTCCTATGGAGATTAAATGAGTTAAAGGCACATTCACTATTGTTTGTTTTACTAAACAATTCAAGCTGGTAAAATGATGCAGAATTGCACCGTATTTCATAAAAACGAGTAAGTTTTTTTTTTGTGATTTATTCATTCCCTATTTCAGTCTGATTTTATACTTTTAAGCCTCTTTTGTTTATGGAAGTGAAGAAATTTCATCAAGTGAGCCAAATGTTTGAGGTTTCTGAATGTTTTAGAGCAAATAGAAATGATAAGTAACACCAGCCAGTAAAAAATACAAGGCACAATCAAATGCGGATATACTCTATGTGCTGGTAGAGGGGCAATTCTAAAACTATTTTTAACATTAAGATATTATTGCATTTATCATATAAAAAGATGACATCAGAGACTTGGATTTATATTCACCAGAAATGAAAACTCATATCGGTCAAACTCCTTTAGTAGATGTCTACCTACCAGAACCTGTATACTATGTGGAAGCTCAATGCTCTCTAGATTAAAGTGCTGTAATAATAATTATCATTGCCCAGTTGACTACTATGTGGCAGGCACTTTATATTTGCCATCTTGTTCATCTTCACGTAATCTAATGGAGCATATATCATTCCCTGTTGACAGACACAAAGAGGTTAAATCAGTACTAAGGAGGAGGGACCATCTGTAAACTCAAGTCTAGTGCCAAAGTGCATGTTTTCCCTTGTTTGTTATGTGGTTTTTATCCTGATAACTTAATATATTTCCCTCTCACTAGATATCATTCTATAGTCTCATATTACCTTACCTGCCCTTTTAGAATGTAAGATATTTGAGGGTATAAACAATGTTTATGCTTAATATGCAGCCCTACAGCATACTTTATAAGCCTTCTGAGTACACAATAGAGTGGTATTTCTCCCATGTCTGTAAGCATGGGATCATTGGATTAGTAGTACAGCTTTCAGTAAGTGGCCTCTGTGATTGCCACCGGGCTGTTTACAAATGATGAGTCTCCAGCTCTGAGTACGGGGTAGAACGTGGGAGTCCTCTGCCTGCTCAGAAGTGGTGTGGCCTTAAGTGGAAATGATGAGTTTTTCTTCTGGCAGAAACTTTTGAGACCAGCACATGACCCTCCTTATTTCTGTCTACCTGTCTCCACGATTGTGTAAGCGTGGGTGGACATGACACCTCCACGCCTGGGTTTCTGAGTAACTAGGATGCCAATTTGCAATGGGCATTCTGAGTGAGCAAGATACAAACTTGGTTATTGAAAGTCACTGAGATTTGAGGGATTGGTTGTTACCACAATACAACCTATTTGCACTGAATGAGACTGATAGAGCGTCTCAGAATCAAATAGGGCACTTATTTTAAGATCCCAATTTAACACTATAAAGATAAACTTCTTGAAGAGAATAAAGAAAGTAACTTTACTGTAGCATTTTATAACCATTAAGGTGATAGCCTGCAGAATTAGAGTTCATCCTCATTCAATTGTATTCTTTCTCCATTTTCCCTTTGTGCTCCACAGGCAAGTAAGTGTGGAAAGTTGCAGTTGATATAACACAGAAGTCATTCTCCCAGGTGGACTCTGTGTCCTAAATAATATGATTTGGTATGTATTTTTTGTTGTAAATAAATTCAAGCTACCAGCTACGGTGCGTTCTCTTTTCTGTCACAATGAATATGAGAAGTAACTCAAATGCATGGAATGCATTCTTACTAGCTCAGTGACTAATTATCGTGGTGTATTTCTTCTCACATTCTGAATAACTGAATTACTTTTATAATGATGAATTGCAATAAAATCATCTCACTGAGATTAATTTTGTGGCATCTTTTATTATTGGAATAATATTTTTAAGCCTCATCAATAATTTCGGTGAAAAAGATTTTATTATGCCTTGGAAAGGTTTTGAATATCTTTTGGTACTGATGGAAAATTTCTCCAGATTCTATGTTCGGAAGTTGAGATTTTCATTACATTTTCATTGCACTGAAACTAAGTTAAAGCTGGTCTTATTATAGCAAAAGAATTGTGTTCTATCTTAAAAACTATTCTCACAATTCCAACTTATTGTAATACCAGAGGCCAATAAAAAAAAACCAAGTTAATGGTTTACTATAAAGAAAAATATGATTAGCCAAAACAAATAGCATTGTTTTGTAAGATGACTATTTCAAGCTAGTTAGAGATCCCACAATAGAAATATCCACATACCACTTGTACTGCTGCTTTGGTAAACCTTAATGGCTGGGTGAATTACAGATCCCCTAAGTAGTCTCAGCTTGATTTATATATTCCCCACCTTGTTTCATAAAAATCTCCAGGTGGTCAGCAGGAATGCACACCAAGCAGTGGGATTTTAAAAGGAAATGAGAAAATGGTGTCTAGGGAATACAAATATCTGGAAATAAGACAGGGATCTGATTGGCTCATAAGTTAAAAAACAGTAAATTATAAGATCTCCAGGTCTTACATAATGAAAACAAAACAGCTCCTTGGGTCTCTGGTTTATGAAGTATCTTTGGCGAGGCCTGGCTCATTTACTAGACCTCCAAACTTTGCAGATTATTTTAGCACATTAATAAAGTTTTAAAAAGATCAAATGTACCCTCTGGTACATCTGTGTATCTATTTATACATTGTATCTGTGTCAATATATTATACACATGAAAAAATATGAAAAGAACAAATACATAAATAACCAAAGTTGTAATCTTTTTTCCCTATGCCCCAGGATATCATATTCCCACTCCACTCCTCCAAGTAGAACAGAAAGCCTACTGATGCTGCCCAGCTCCATGAAAACGTATTTCCTGCGGAAGAAGAATCTCTTCCTCACCTCCCTGAACATCCCTGCCAGCCTTTGACCTGAAGGCTTCCACCCAGTCAGCAGAAGGGACTGTCCTCCACAAGTCACTGGCCTCTAAACAACAGAAATGCACACCTCGAACATCTCTTCTTTCTCTAGCACAGTCTGGTCTCCATCTCTCTAAAATTTTCCTAGGACAAATTATTAACTTGTTCTACTAACACAACATACTGGACACATCAACAAGAGCTCTGCCAATGTTGTTTTCCCCAAAATCTTTGGATAAATGGGAGTTTTCCCAGTATTTTACTTCCACCATTAGCAGCCTCTCATCGAATTCCAAAAGCTCAGTCAACAAAATATGGAGACCAAAGACCAAGGTGATAGCTTTTTGGCAGGCTGATCTGATATCACAGTAGACAGAGGATTTTTTTTCTTTTTACTACACTTTCTTAGATGGTTAATGTACATTACATCTTCAACTTTCTGCCATACAATCGATCCACAGGAACCCCACAGTAGTCAACATTATCCCTGGAATTCCACAATATCCCCTCCTCTTCTAGGGGCTGTCAAGGTCACTGCGGCCATCAAAAGGATTTCCAGGGACTGGCACCAGTGTGCATCCATTCAGGCAGGATCTCACCTAATTTCACTATGAAAGCCCATGTTACAGTCCTTGAATGGTGAGCTGTAGATATCTATAGCATGACATTGGTCTAATAGCACAATAAACACTAATCAAACTAATTCAGTGCTTAATTTCATTTGCCCCTGTTAAATGGCTCATGTGATATGGCAGCCTTAAAGGCAGCCTTCTCATGGACTCTGGAGTTCAAATTTACAGGGAGCAGAGGCAATCACTCACTAATGCAATTATCTCATTATCATCAAATCCATATGTGGATAATTAAATTAGGAACAGCACCCTTTTCACCTTTCATTTCTTACTATCCTTGTCTGCTTGTTCTTCTTTAATCAGCTATCAAAGTTTTCTGCTTGTCAGTTCTGCCAAACAGAAAACAAAGACAAATCATTTTAATTGTTGTTTTCCAGTTTTTCGAAATGCAAAAGAAAGGTACAATATTAAGATCAATACAATGCACTACTGCCATGGGACATCACTGACCAAGACAGTGATTATAGAGCTCAAGGAAATTCCCATAAAAAGCCTTTGTATAAATACAAAACCTGTCCAGAGAGTGTGGCTCAGTGGTTGAGCATTGACCCATGAACCAAAGGGTCACTGGTTCAATTCCTGGTCAGGGCACATGCCTGGGTTGCAGGCTTTATCCCCAGTGGAAGGATGTGTAGGAGGCAGCAGGTCGATGATGTTTCTCTGTCATTGATGTTTCTATCTCTCTATCCCTCTCCCTTCCTCTCTTTCTAAAAATCAATGAAAACATATTTTAAATACAAAACACTTTTCTCTGCCACAGTTGAGTACACACACTCTTCTCAGGTCCACTGAACTGAAATACAAGATATCAATCAATTTCACCATTTATTATGATAGAGGTGGCTGTGGTTACGTTGCCTGCCTCAGAGTGCAACCAGATTTGAGTTGGAAAACTTTCCTTATCAAGCCTTTATAGATTGATTTAGTGTGAATAGTCATAGATTCTGAGTGCAATCTAGAAGATGAAAGCGGATTGACTGCCTTCCTCTGGGAACTTGTGATCATTAAGTTAAAATATCAAAATGTTTCCTTTTATATTTCCTTAATCAGAAATATTAAATAGTTATTATAAGACCAGCACTGCTTTGGAGATGTATATCAATCTGTCCATATGAGTCAGGTTTTACTTCTTAGAAGAAATTGTATTCATTTCTAATGAAAGCATAAGAAGGATAGTATAATTAAAAGGATATAAAATGAATAAATTATTTTTAAAGAATGACATAAAAATTAAATATTTAAACTATATATTAAGCAAAGGGTATTTTAATAAGAAAGAAATCTACAGAGAGAACCAAGATGGCGGCATAGGTAAACACCTATCTTGCTGCCATACACAGCAATTTCAAAACTACAACTTACCAAAAGAACAAACACCATCCAGAATCACCGTAAAGCTGGCTGAGTGAACATTCCACAAATAAAAGTGAAGATAAGACACTGTGACTTGGAGGAGCGGCAGCGGACAGCCGAGTCAGAGGTTTGGAGGAGTGCGCGCAGCAGCGGATAGGGCGGGTGGCTGAAAACTGGCCAGTTTTCTTGAACGGGGCAGACAAAGACGTCCCACTGGACTGATTCTCCAGCTATGGGCGAAGTCCAAGGAACCCACTATCATACGGGGTAAAAACTGGACAGTAGAAGGGCATGCTGAAGCTCGGGTGCTGCAGGGGTCCGCCGGCTTGTGGAGAAGGCGAGCTTGCGTGGAGTGCGCGTGAGCTTGGGAACAGCGCAGCTGCCTGACCACACAGAGAGCACTCGTGACTTGCTCTTTCATTCGGGAAACCATCAGACTGCATTGTTTTGCGACCCTGGGTGAGACGTTGGGTGTGCAGACTCATTTGGGGAGAGTCTGAATTCTCCAGCAGCCAGTGGAGCTTGGCAGCGGCTCTCTCTCAGAGACCCTAGGGCCGCACAGGGCGGAGCTGATGCTGTCTGCTTGGCCTGGAGACTCCGTCCATCCAACCTGAGCACAGCTGAACATCACAGACAATTGGCCTGGAGGTCAACCCCTCCAAATGCTAACAATGATTAACCTGAGCTTAACTTCCACAAGACTGTGCAACCCATATACACCTCAGGTAACTGGAGAGGCTGAGCCACTGTCCCTTGTAGGACATCTACCACACAAAGCTAATTGACCAACTCAGGGAAGCAACCACCATGCAGAGTCATGGAAAGAAATCAGATGTGAAAGAAATGGAGGGGGAAAAAAATGACTGGACATGGAATTCAAAACCACAGTTACAGGGCTTTTCAAGAGGTTCCTAGAAAAGTCCGAGACCTATAAGGAAATAAACAAGACCAATGTGGAATTGAACAAGACCTGCAAGGAAATGAACAAGACCAACGAGGAAATGAACAAGACCTGCAAGGAAATAAACAAGACCTACAAGGAAATAAATGAGACCTACAAGGAAATTAACGAGACCTACGAGGATATGAATGAGACCTTCAAGGATATGAAAAAGGACCAACCAGAAATTAAGCATACACTGACTGAAGTAAAAAATATTATACAAAGCCCTAAAAGTACTCTAGAGCACCCCAAGAACCAAGTTAAAGATTTGAAATACAAAGAGGGAAAATCCACTCAGCTGAAAAAGCAAGAAACCAAAAGAATACAAAAAATTGAAGATAGTGTAAGGGGCCTCTGGGACAACCTCAAGCATACCAACATCCGAATTATAGGGTTGCCAGAAAAAGAGAGAGAGCAAGATACTGAAAACCTATTTGAAGAAATAGTGACCAGAAACTTCTCACACCTGGTGAAAGAAATTGACTTAGGAGTCCAAGAAGCACACCGAACCCCAATATATAGGAACCCTAAGAGGACCACACCAAGGCACATCATAATTAAAATGCCAAGAGCAAAAGATAAAGAGAGAATATTAAAAGCAGCAAGAGAAACACAGTTAGTTACCTACAAGGGAGCATCCATACGATTGTCAGCTGATTTTTCAACAGAAACAATGCAGGCCAGATGGGAGTGGCAAGAATATTCAAAGTGATGAATAGCCAGAATCTACAACCAAGATTACTCTATCCAGCAAAGCTATCATGCAGAATTGAAGGTCAGATAAAGTGCTTCGCAGATAAGAAAAAGCTAAAGGAATTCATCACCACCAAACCAATATTATATGAAATGATGAAAGATATTCTTTAAGAAGAGGAAGAAGAAAAAGATAAAAGTGTAAATTATGAACAATAAATACACATCTATCAACAAATGAATCTAAAAAACAAATGAATTAATAAGCTAATGAACAGGATAAACTGGTGAATGTAACAGAATCACGGACATAGAGAGGAACTGGACTGACAATTCTTGGGGAGGGAAGGGGTGTGAGAAATGCAGCAAGAGACTGGACAAAAATCATGCACCTATGGGAGAGGACAGTAGGGGGGAGGGGAGAGGGCGGATAGTGGGATGGGTACCGGGTGGAGGGGAGCTATAGGGGAAAAAAAGGGAACAATGTAATTAATAAACTGAACAATAAAGATATAAAAAAAGAAATCTAAGGAAAATTTTATATTCTAGAGATAAAAGATATACTATCATTATTACCTAACATTGTATGTATTGACTGAAAAACCCTTAACATCTTGCTTCTCAACCAGAGGTCAAACCCAGGCACCCTCTTAAAAGTGTCCTTAACTCAGCACTTTAGACATTTCTCCAGACTCTATCTCACATTAGATCTTCCAGCTACTCTTGTCCTATTTTGGTAAAAATTGGAAATCTATAGTTTTCTCTGGGTCTGCCACCTTTTATCTAGCTTCATCCTTCAGATCAGCACTTCAGTTCTCTGCTAGGTTCTTGGTGGCTTTTTGCCCTGGACTAATTTCCTAATCTCCCTGTTTTCTTACTCTGCAGATTTTATGGAACAGAGGAGCTGTGTTCCCTCCCTGTTCTTAACATGTGTTGCCCCTAAAGCTCCAGCCCATTTGGAAAGAGACTTCAGACAGAAATGTAAAGGCCTCGAATAACTGAGCACCTACATACCCAGGATATTGGCACTCACTTTGAGCTCTTAAATGTCAAGGCTGGTGAGGAGCTAAACTACTCCAGAGAAGAACTCACATGAAAAGTGGTTCCTAATAGGCCTTCTCTGGCCGGACTTCTGACCATGAACCAAAGTCCTGCCTGTCACAGATGCAAAGGCAAATTTGACCTTTGCTTGGGACCAACCATCCCTCAGTCTACCTAGTCTGGTCGTGGCTGTTGGTCAATGGACAAGGAACTGCTCCCTCCAGAAGACTTCCTGTTCAAACACATTTTTCCCCTCAAACCTAGTGCATGATTTGCCTCTAACTTCTGGTGCATTTCATTTCAACCACAGCCTCATAGTCTGCAGCTCTGGCTGAGACACCTGATAATCCAATGCTTTACCATCCAGACTAAAGGCAATTTATTATTTCCAGGAATAACTTATTGAATTGAAGATATCTCTCAGCATTTTTACAAATAACCAAGCATTATTATGATTCATGCCAAATTTGAAAAATAATCCAAATGATTTGATACTCATGAGACCAACAACGACTTTCCAAATGTGTACTCATGAGACCAACAACAATGACTTTCAGAGGCGTTCAATATCAAAGAGACTTTTCTTCCAGATGTTCAGGTTTTCTTCCAACCTCTTCCTCATATCAAAATTTGGCTAAATTTTAAAAACCACCAAGAATGAAAAACAATGTTTCTATTGTAAATATTTAATCAATTGAACCATTGATAAATCAATGAGAACTACCTTCAGGTGCTTTATGGCTTATATTTAAAACACAACATCCTCCTTGCTGAGACCGGTCTGGCTCAGTGGATGGAGCATCGGACTGTGGACTGAAAGGTCCCAGGTTCGATTCTGGTCAGGGGCATGTACCTTGGCTGCGGGCACATCCCCAGTGGGGGGCGTGCAAGAGGCAGCTGATCGATGTCTCTCTCCCATTGATGTTTCTGACTTTCTATCCCTCTCCCTTCTGCTCTGTGGAAAATCAATAAAATATATTTTTAAAAATAAATAAAAAATAAAAAAATAAAACACAACATCCTCAAGAATGCTTCTACCCATTCAAATTTAATGTTGAATCTAATGACAAGGAAATCTTCAAACACACTGATAAAGTAACATTGACTAACCTTCTAAACTAGTCCTTAATATCCAACAATCTTTTCAAAGCCAGACATATTTGTCAACTGATTGAAAAGAATGAGAGATGGACTCACAACCTGGCAGAGGGCTTCTCTCGTAAGTTTGGGAAAATGGAGTTCACCAGAATGTCAAACCCACTATCCATCATTTCTTATGGAGTCGGTGATTTAGTGTCAGAGAGGGAATGAGATGACAGGTAATGTGAAATACCAGAGTACACGGGGAAACAGCTCCCACAAATCTACATCACCTTTGATGCCAAAATGGCATACAGAGAATGCAAGACTCCACAAAATGATCTCCTTTCTCTAATCTCAGGTTGTAATTATGTCAAGAACAGGGAATTATATTCCCAGAAGGAAAATAACCTTTATGATGTCAATAAGTAAAATATTTCAATCACAAATTCAAAAAGAAACCCATTCTTTAAGAATTCTGAAATGGCAGTATGATAGACGATGAAAACAGTATCCTTTTTATTTCCACTCACACAATGGATAGACATTGATAAAAGAGCAATCTATTACCATGCCATCTTACTCCAGCCAAATAAACTCTGTTCCAAGGGCTCCCTCCCTCTGAATGCCTCATTGTCCAGAAAGTGCTTCTTCTGCCCCCAAAGCTTTACTCATTGCTAACCAATTGTAAAAATTTATGATGATGACAAGCAAAAAATCAAGACTCCAAAAGAGAAATACATGAATTTCAAGTCAAGTCAGTTCCCCAAAGAAAAGGAGAGACAAATGTTCATCAAGCACATGCAGTCATTTTTAGGTTTATTAGTAAATGTACATTAAAAACAATAAAGTACCATTCAGCATACACTAAATTTTAAAAAAGTAATAAAAATTCTCAATGCTATCCATGTGGATTAACAGAAATATATTGCTAATAATTATGTACCAGCTAGATTGTACTCTTTTGGAACCCAATATAGTAATATATATCCAGAATCATAAAAGTGTTCTTGCAGGTTGACCCAGTTATTATAGAATTTACCCTTAAAAATCCTCTCAAGCATAAATATAATATGAGCATGAATATGAAAATTTAAAAACACTAAAAGTATGGGAATGTTTAAATAAATGCTGGTGCTTCGGTTCAGTAGGATATCATAAAGCCATTAAAAATTATAAATATAGCCGAAGCCGGTTTTGCTCAGTGGATAGAGCGTCGGCCTGTGGACTGCAAGGTCCCAGGTTCGATTCTGGTCAAGGGCATGTATCCTGGCTGCAGGCACATCCCCAGCAGGGGGTGTGCAAGAGGCAGCTGGTTGATGTTTCTCTCTCATCCATGTTTCTGACTTTCTATCCCTCTCTCTTCCTCTCTGTGAAAAATCAATAAAATATATTTTTTAAAAATTATAAATATACACACTATAAAAACATATGAGAAATGTTTATAATACACTATAAGTGAAAATAAACATTAATTTATATGCTCACTATGATTATAATTGGTGAAATATACAGTGAGAGGGACCAAGAAAGGAGAAATACTTTTAAATGTAATCAAACTGAACTGAAGCACCAGCATAAAACCCTCCAAAGTCAGCCTGTGAGCTGGCTGCTACATGCCTCCTGCGCACTTGCTTGAATATTCTGGTTCTTACTGAGATCCTCCTTCTTTGCACCTCTATTGCACCTTCTAGCTTTAACCTTACCTCTGAGCTCTTAATAGGATCTGCCTTTTATTATTTCCCTTCTTTTTCATGTATGTTCTGTCTCCTCACCAATACGGTGAATTGCAAGGGAGTAAGTATTATGTATTTTACATTTTTTACCCCTTCCCAGACTTTGCCCAGTGATGGCTATGTGGTGGGTAAATGACAAATGTATGCTATCTACAACAACTGACAAATTCTCTAATTTATCTTTAAAACACACACAAACATCACACTTGTTACAATATCTAATTAGAAAATTACTTAATTATTCAGAGAGGTATCGAGCAGCAGTCAAATGCAAATCTGTTAACAGGGCTGAGTCCACAATGAGTACTGAGTGAGAACCGAGGCAAACCAAACAGAAGAACAAAAGGGAAAAAGGAACAAAAGGAAAAATTATTTAACTTTGGAAAATTAAATAATTGTTTCCATGAGACATGAATTTAGAATGATAATTAAATAGCTGTAATTCTTAAATAGGTAGTGCTTTATAATTGATAAAAAGTCGACAAACCAGGTTACTAAGAAACTGACTTTGGAGTACATTTTTAATCCGGAATGCACAAATTTTTAACATTGTAAGTCCTTTAATGAAACATGTTAGATTTTTCTGTAACTTTATCTTATAGTGGAAGGGGAAATCTTCTAGATGTCAATATACTCGCCTGCAAAGTTGGTTATATGCTGAGGAACACCCAGTTCACAGAGGTCTCATTAACTCTAATCTAGAGCTGCCAGGACCCACCTAGCTATTTTATTTTTTCTTCATGTCTTTCTCATCAAGGTCAACAGCTAAGGAATGATAGACATCATACTCTGCCCACAATATGTTTATTTTAATGGCCACCCACTCTCCTTAGGATGAGGGCCTCGCTGTATAAGCATGGTCTGCAACAAAACCTGGCCTGGGCTGGCCCTACTTTCTTCTTTAGTTTCTGTCCCGTCATTTTTTCTCACCCACCCACAAATTAACAGGGAATTTCTTTCAGTTCCTTAAGCCCTGTGCTGACTCTTCTGCAGTCCTTTACGTATGTTGTTTCCTCTCCTTAAAACACTTACATCCTTTTCTTCCTTTGCCCAGACCATTTCTGCTCTTTCCTAGCTCTCATTTTAAGAATTCTTCTCCAGGCCTCTCTCACACACACAGGCAAGGTTCACTGCTCCTCTTTGGAACCCCCATTATCACTGGACGTCTATTGTTGCACCTATTGTTCTGTAATACAACTGTCAGTTTTGTTTTTTTGGTTTTTGGCTTTATCTCCCCATTCACTACTAAATTCCTTGAGGACAAGTACCATCTTGTCTATTACTATTACTTCCAGTGCTGGTTATAAATTCTGAATATTAGAATTACCCATGGATAAGGACATGGAAATAGGTAAGCACCTGTCACTGCAAAGACAGATGTTATGGGGGAAGACAGCATGGGTATTTGCTAATAACGTCCAGGAAATAAGGAAACATTTGCTTTAAAAGAGGCACAGCTCAATCTTTGAAGAAATACTTTATGAGTGCTTGGGTCCCTTTCCATGCACTTTAGGTTTGCTCAGCAACTTTAGTTTTTATCCAAGATGGTATAAAGCCAAGCCCAAAAAGTCCATATCCACTAAAAACTGCTCAAATGTTTCAAATAAAACTTAATAACCTGGAAACACTTTATAATTGTGGCCATCCCCTCAGGATCCATCAAAGCCTCTACAGAGAGCCCCAAATTTGTGAGCCGAACATGCTAGATTTGATGTCTACAAACATGATTCCCTCTTGAATTTGAAAATGTTACAAATTCTTGGTGCCTAACATTTGTGAAGATAAGAAGAAAACTTGCCACATCCCACTTTGACGTGTCTCCAAGGGCACTACCCAATACATACTGCATCCCAAAGACTGGGAGTCAGGGGTGGCAGCGTTTGTGTGCATGTGATTGGGAAAGGAAAGAATGTGAGCAGCAACTTCAGAGATTAAGACAAATAGCTACAGGAGGTAAATGTCCAAAAGTAAATTTCTGGGCTGCCAAGCTTCTGTATCAGTTCACTAAGCATCCATCAAGAGCTTCCTATAAGCCAGGCTTTGTGCTGTGCCCTTGAGACCCTGTGATCCATAAATAGCATAGATCTAGTGCACTTGATCTTAGACCTTCTTAACTCAGACAACTGACAAATTGCTATGTTTGACAAATTGCTATGTTCATAGCCAGAAACTTAGAAATGCTTTCTTGTATGTTTTTCCTTTCTGGTAGCAAAGCACATCTTACTTAGCAATCTCTCCACTATGAGTGAGGCAGCCTTTGATGCAAGACACAAACCCAGAATGCAAAATTTCACCAAATCTGACATCACAAAGCTCATCATTTAAGAGTAAATTTGTTAGATAAGGAGTTAATTCCCTGAAAATTCATATTTTACCTTTAAAAAATGGCATAACAAAATCATTTAAATTTGTTTTCTTGAAAAAAATATATATATCTATATACTCAAGACTTATTCTTGAAGTATTTATTTAAAACAGAATTTTATACTGTATAACATAACAGCATAAAAATAGTCACATGCAGAGTGTTCACAAACTTCCTTTGTCCTATCATTTCTCATTCCCTCTGCTCCTTCCTAAATTAGAAGAATTACATTTTGTAGACTGAGAGGTTAATTCTGCTCTAAGATAACATGTGGTAAGAAACAAAGAGGAGATTGAGGAGTAAAAAAGAGTTTAACTGGATCAGGTAAGGGGATGAGGAAAGTGGACAAAGGAGGAGAGAAAGGTTTTATAAGTGCGGCTGTAGGCTATGTGTTTCCCCCTGCCCCTTTAAAGCCCTTCAAAAGGCCTAAATAATTCTCAGTTGTTTTCATTATTCAACTGGGCAGCTGACCACACCCATATACAAGGGGAAAAGCTCTGGGGAAGTGTTACAAACTGATATGACTGATGTAAAGAGTCCAGAGAAAAAGAAAAATGGAGGAATTGGGAAGACTTGTTCATGCATAGGAGGGAAGACCAGAAGACCAGAGGGGAGGGAAGAACATGACAGGTATAAGGACGCAGAGAGCTTGCCCTTGACTGAAATTCTGGGGTGTTAGAAGAGGTACATCACAGACAGGTACAAAAATGAGAATCCACGTGAACCATCTTTGCTTGAAGGATTGGGACTGAACTGTGAGGGATACATGCTTCATGGCTGCCCTGCACCCTGTGGGCATCCTGGCCTCTGTCAACAGGATGCCAGTTCATTTGGGGCCATCAGGCGATCCACTGGCAGGCTTTTGCCCCTGCTCCCTCAGTAAGCACCACAGAATTGTCAGAACCAAGGAGAATAGGCCACCCCCTGCACAGACAACAGAGAAAATCAGATTCCCCTAAAACAGTAGTTCTCAACCTTCCTAATGTCACGACCCTTTAATGCAGTTCCTCATGTTGTGATGACCCCCAACCATAAAATTATTTTTGTTGCTACTTCATAACCGTAATTTTGTTACTGTTAATGAGTCGTAATATGAATATCTATGTTTTCTGATGGTCTTAGGCGACCCTGCTAGCGGTTCTCAACCTGTGGGTCGAGAACCACTGCTGTAGAGATAGATATAAAGATAATTTTTTCAAGAAAACTAATTTAAATGATATTTAAATTGATGTTTACATTACGATTCATTAACAATAGCAAAATTGCAGTTATGAAGTAGTAACGAAAATAATTTTATGGTTGGGGGTCACCACAACCTGAGGAACTGTATTAAAGGGCCGAGGCATTAGGAAGGTTGAGGACCGCTGGCCCTAAAAGGTCTGATGTAAAAGCAATCTGGAACGCAGTGGCAGAGGAAAGAACAATTTTTTTTCTGTAAGCCTGAGCAAAAGACTTTAGGGTATTTCTTTACACTGCCTACCTGGCAAAGTTGACAAAGGTCAAAAAGTTAAATTTTCTAAAAGTACATAGGTGCACAATAAAATAATCCCCCCTTATCCAAAAGGGGTATGTTCCAAGACCCTCAGGGGATTTCTTAAACTGAGGGTTGTATGGAACCCTAAATCTACTATGCTTTTCTTATACATACACATCTGCAAAGGTCATCTATGAGTGGTCAGAATGCACTATATCACTCAACTGGGGTGGTGATCACACAACTGAATACATTTGTCAAAACGTTTTGAGCTCCATACCCAAAAATGAGTAATTTTACTGCATATGACTCAATAGACCTCACTTTTAAAAAATCAGGACTTGTTTTAAAAATCAGAAAAGAGAAGACACCTTTTCATTTTCTTATCCCAACCTCCTCATTAACTTCTGTCACCAACTATCTTCATACTGAAAATAATTTCTCAGTATCAGCTTAATAACACATTGTTAATCCTTTAAATATTGAAAACAATGTTAAGACTGGCTCTAAAAGTTTTCTTCTCCAAACAGAATTGGAGTAAATATTCACACTGTTCATCTTCAACAACTCCAGAATTCACAAGGAGAATATTTACAAAACAAGAGATTGAGAACACCAACAGTGATGTCAATATTCATATTACACATCCTACACTCAGAATGACTTTGTCCCTTTTAAAAAATAATAATCTGAAATTAAACTCCATCTGTAAAAGAAGTAAAGCCACCACTTAAACTAAATATATTGTCCATAAATCCACACCAGAAGAAAACAGCAGTCTCAATCAAACTGAAATACTTGCCTATCTCCATAGTGGCTTTTATTTTCCTGCTCATTGTGGTCTGGGCACAGGTCGTGCCATCCCCCCCTTCTCATCACCTCTGAATCCTTTCAGTCCTTCAAGGCCCATCTCAGGAACCTTTCAAACATGCTCCGGACTGCAAGCGTGCTCTGTCTTTGGTAAACTGCCAAAGTCCTTTATCTGCATGTCCCTATGATTGCTCAATTCCTATACTAAATGGGTACTGACATAATTAACCTACTGGATTGTAAGCTGATGGGAGATGGCAGTCTGTGTGTGAATCATCCTCAAACCTCCCACACCTAGCACAGTGCCTTGAAGTAACAGGTACCCAATAAACATTTGTTGAATGACTGAATACTAAATTTAGACTTCATTTGGTGCCATCACAGAAAATTTAGTGTAATCTCAAAAATGGCCCATTTAAAAATTGTAATGACTATTCTGTTTCAAAGTAATAGACTTACTCTAAATATAAGCTATATCCTAGAGTCTTTTGAAAGCATATTTGTTTGAAACTATCAAATAAAATACATACAAATTCAACTGAAAGTATTCCCAAGGGCCAAAGCTAAAACACTTTGAGCAACAAAGCGCTATGGGGTTATAACCGAAAATATATGTCTTTGAATCCATACCAATACAAATATATGATTGAATAAATAAATGGGAGAGAACAGATGTTCTCTCATACAGAAGAATTTTAAATAATTTATAAATAATTTATATAGTTATACCACCCTTAAGAAGGTGGAACATATGTAATATATATACAAATACAAAAAAAGTGTTTTTAATATTAAAATTGTTGTTTTAAAATGTTTACTTTTTAAATGCTTGCTTCATTATAACACGTGATTTTCTTTACTTTAACTTTAAAAATAATAATGCAATTTATACTGAAAGCCAGTGGAAATGTATAACTTTATTTGAAGAAATTCTCTCTGTGGTCAGCATTATCTAAAACAAATTTCACTTGAGAGGACTGATTTTCTCTTTTATCTTTCCTCCTTAAACTGAAGAAACACTATATTTTGCTTTTTTTTAAAAAAAAGGGGGGGGCTTTATGGTCTTACAACTATCCTTTCAAAATAAGTTGGGGGGAAATGGATACTGGTAAGATCTTGATCATTTTCCATTGCTAAAAATATAAGCTTTTGTTGTTATCTTAATTATTCACATAAATTATGTCCATGTTGGAGACAGGTTAGTAGAAAGAACTGGGAAAGGATTGTTTCTGGTTAGGTTAGTTGTTTGGAGGATGGAAGATAAGAGCATATTTAGAGGTCATGGAAGTGATGCCTTAGATTCTCCAGCCATGTCCACCCAGCTGACTGATCTGGAGCAAACCACAGCTCTGGGTCTTTGGTTCCTCATTTAAAAATGAAAAGATTATAATTCACAATCCTTTCCAAATTCATTGTGGCTATAACAATTCTAGAGTCTGAGTGTGATTTCACATTTGCCTCTCAAATAAGGGTGGCGAGCCTGACTCCACAGTAACCCCACGGCCGCTGCTCAAGTGCAGAGTCTTTAAAATTAATGAAGATGGGAGTTTATGTCTCAGCAGTAGAAACTGTGCTGCAGGAGATATAATTCAATGAGACCAGCATACCTAACACAACTTTGATTTCAAATTTGGTTTCATATTCCCTTGATTCTGGGAACGGGTCTCCAATATACTAAAGAATGACCTCTATTTGCATTACCCAAAGAAGCCAGCACTCAGATAGATTCAAAGAGAAGGAAAAGGATGAAGAGTAAAGTTCCACAGGTTTGTAAGAAAACAGAGGATTTTAGGAAAAGTGTGCTTACAACAGCTTTAATATTATATTGCTAGAGAACTCACCATGGCTGTCACAGAGCAGACACTGATATAGGACTCGAGGCCAGAGATCAGCTTTTCCATTTGAATAGGCACAGATGAATAGTGAGGGTCAGCCCTTAAATGCATCATGCCACCAAATCCCTTCCATGCCCACTACTTCCGTAGCATCCATCATTTTTATTACCTTAGTTATTTATATGTTTGACAAAAGAAGAGAAAGGCGAAAGATATTCAAAAAGAAATATCCAAATTTTCACTCAGTGAATGTATTCTCCTCAATCCCCAGGTAGTGTCCCCATAGCCAGGCCAGCTTCACAGGAAGGTGTGACCTATGCAGTCACACCAGACCATGCACTGTACAGGCCCCCAGGTTAACACAATGCTTTCTTGGTTCCATCTTGAACTTCTTCACAATTCTTTTTAATAAAGAGACATCATTTTCCTTGGGGATTGTACCCAGCAAATTATGTGGCTGCTCCTGACCACTGCCTTTTAAGAAATATTCAAAAATATCTACCTACACTTCCTTTCCTTACATTAAGCAAAGACATTTTACTGGGCACCTACTGAATGTCAATGGGTGATTCATGGCACTCTCTATGCTTATTTAGAAACTAAAGGCCCAGTGTATGAAATTCATACACTTGGGGGTGGGGCGGGGGCCTGTGCCTGTGCCCTCTCACAGTCTGGGAGCCTTCCCGGGGGAGCAGGCTTAAGCCATCAGTCGGACATCCTCAGCACGGTCGCAGAGGTGGGAGAAGCTCCCGCCACTGCCACTGTGCTCACCAGTCGTGAGCCCAGCTTCTGGCTGAGCAGCACTCCCCCTGTGGGAGTGCACTGACGACCAGGGGGCAGCTCCTGCATTGAACGTCTGCCCCCTGGTGGTCATTGCATGTTACAGCAACCGGTCATTCTGCTGTTCAGTTGATTTGCATATTAGCCTTTTATTATATAGGATGGCTGAACATTACTGGGAATAATTGCCCAACCAGGCAGCCTTGAGCCACCAAGACTCATTCCCAGTGCTCAACACTCTTCATATTTCCCAGTTCCCTTCCCCTCTATCCCAATAACAGCTGTGTCACCAGTTTCCTTAGAACCCTATTACCTTTCCTCTCATCTTCAAGGGAAATCTCTCCTTTTTTTTTTCATGGAAATCCTAGCAGCACCTCAGACTCCATAATGCCCAAACAGCCACATCCTTGCCTTCCCATCCAAGACTGTTCCTCCTGCAGGACTGCATGTTTCAGTGACTGTCATCACTTTCCTTTCTATTTGACCAAACCAGAAACTTAGCAGTCATCCTTGACCTTTCTCCACAAATTCATTTTCAAGTTTTAACATCTTAATAGTTATTGAATTTGTTCTCATTTGTCCATCCCCTTTGCCAGTGCCTTAATTAGTACACCCATCAATGTTCTTTTGCTTTAGCACAATAACATCCTAATAAGTCCCTGTGTTTCCAGTATAAATTTTTCTCCAAACACATTTTTTTGCTGTAGTCATAAAGATAGTACAATGAAAATCTGATCATTGCAAAGGGAAAAAGCCACAAATACTTTCTTTGCCTGTATGCATAACATTTTGCAATGCAGTTATGATAATCCTTCCTCCCCTTAGAGGAGGAATCTACTTATTCTCCCCTGTACCCTGGGCCAGACTTGTACTTTCTTTGACCAATAGAATGTGGCAGGAGTGAATTCAGAACTCGGGCCTCCAGGTGTCAAAGAGACATGTAGGAGTCTGATGTCACTCATGATGTTCTACACTAGTTGCTAAGGAAATTCTTCCTGTATAACTATAGCACTGGATGAAAGGCTGCTCACCAATTCTTAAAATGGTTCTTCCTTTTCAACATCCTATCTTCAGAATCCTGAACTAGGCCACTATGAGTTATCATTGGCCTCTTCCTCTACATCATACTCCATATTCAATTTAAAACCCCAGCATTGCTTATTTCAAAATGTCTAATTTTTTTTTAAAGTCTTTGATTTGTCCTTTCTCCTCAGTACCCAGTGCCACTCCCTCCCACATATCGAGGCCCCTGAGTTACAGCAGCGTTTTCTTAGATAGTCTCTAGGCTCTAGTCGTGAGCTCTCCAAACATTTTAAGTAAAGAATTTAGACTAATTGTCTTAAGCTTCTTTTTTATTTCTCTTGCACACAAAAGTCTGCAATAACTCCTCATTTCCCATTTCTTCAAGTTGATACATTCTATTTCACTTTCAATAGTTCCCCAATAATACCCCAAGTCTATCCAAACTTATTACCCAGTATCCCTTTATTAAACTTTCCACAATACCAGTTTCATTTCCTCAGCTACAGAGAAGTGCTCAATCGCACCTCTTGTCGTTAGTCTGTCATGGACGCTCGTTCGTCTATGCTTTGCTCTCTACTAATCCATCCTTCTCAAACCAACTCATCTGTGCTTTGCTCTCTACTAATCATCTTTCTGGAACCTCCTTTAACTCCCAGGACCCTAAATCATAGACTTGATGCTAATCCTTGCTCTGCCCAAAGTCATTGATTGAAGCCAGTCATGACTTCAGTGTCCATGTCTGTACTCTTAAGGGGACTGAACCTTCTAGCTGGAACATTTGAAAATGCAGTAATTCTTCTAAGACTAACCCAGATCATGCCCTTTCTTCCTGGGCTGGACTGCCTCAACTCTGATCAAAAACTGTCTTTGCCATCATTTATTTTCCCTCTCTGAGAATCTAGCACACATTTTGGAGTTGAGTAGCATGTCATAACCTGCTCAGATACGCACTTGGCACATAATTAACAGTCAGAAAATTCTAACTTGCAAACTAGTCATAAGCAGAAACCACACAGCCTATACAGCCTATAGAAGGGGATTTGTATTCAGTTTCAATATAATTAGTACAGCATAGTATGTCCTGATAATGTCTGTGAGAAAGGGAGCAGAGATGTGGATAACTATGAGGACTTACTACTATATCTAAAAAGAAGAAATATTATGTCTGATTTATTTTTTAAAAGATTTTTTAAATTGATTTTTAAAGAGAAAAGAAGGTAGCATGGAAAAAAGAGAGAAAAAAAACATTGATTGGTTTCCTCCTGCACTACCACCTACAGGGGATGGGGCCCGCAACCTGAGCATGTCCCTGACTGGGAACTGAACCAGCAACCTTTCAGTGCAGGGGATGATGCCCAAACCAACTGAGCCACCCTGGCCAGGGCACTCATGTCTGATTCATTGATCTTTCAAATGTGTCAGAGGCCAACCTCTAATGTTATTTCAAATGCTATGATATTTTTATAACACTTTTAAAATGCTCCTCATTGAAGACAACAAAATTATGATGAATTAGATCCATCGTGATAAATGGTACAACACAAACAGGATGAGTGTTTTGCTAAAATGACTCTTCGTTGGAGACAAATATCAACTGAATCAAACAATATCACCACCATTAAACTGTTTAAAAACAGACCTACACTGCTCCTACTAGTGTTGCCCCTGGAGTCTACTCTGAAATAAGGGAGTTAAAATTGATGAGATCAGAGTCGCATAAGAAAATATACAGTATTATTCTGTGCTTTACATAATATGAAACGGGTACTATGGAGCTATTGGGAAAATGTATTATATACATTTGCCTAAGTGTATATGTGCCTAAAAACTAAAAAAAAATTAATTTTTCTAAGTCTCTGTACCTTCTTCTCCAATGCACAGTATATTTATAAGAATGTTTTATAATAGAGTGGATGCTAATTATCTTTTAATGATATTAATTTAATACAACTATTCAGACTAAAAAGAAATCTTTTACACCTTGCTGTAACTATCAATTTCTATATTAATATCTTATTATTCTCAATTCATACTTTTACAAAAGATGCTTAAAAATGGTCACACCACAAACGTGTCATTATTTGTCACTGAGAACATCGGTTAAAGATTTATTTATTTACTATATAATTTGTAAAAATAAATAAAATGATGTATTGGCAATGTAAAATACCAAATGTATCATATATTTCAATATACTTATGCAAATAGCAAAACTACTGTTTGTCCAAATCCAGTGCTGAGTAATACTAATACTTGGTCAGTTTCACATAGTAATACTAATACTTAGTTCCACATTGTAAATTTATACATGCACAACTTTAAAACTGCTGTCTTTCAGAATAATAATAAAATATGTGGAGAGAGCAACTGGTATTGTTTGACCTGACACATTCAAGTTAAAGAGCTAAAATTGTTTAAAATTATTTTAAGTCTACTGTGATAATCCTCAGAAAGTGCTACTGTCACAAAACAAATTGGAATTCCTTATCATGGCATGTGAACTGAAATGTCCTCTAAACTGCCCAAGCAAAGAAAGAGTTAGTAAAGGTCAATCAAACTCAGATGTACTAGTATACAGTGTGGCCTAACAATACAATTTGGTCCCATTGCCACACATCACTAGCTAGCTCCGTGGGGTCAATAGCAGAGAATGGGATTTCTCATATAAGAAGTTCCAGCATAATATTGCCCATTAACTTTACTTTTATTAAGAGAAATATTAATGTTGTCATCATAAAAAAGAAAGGGTAACTATATCACGGGCTAGAGATGGTAGCCAACACTGTGGTAAGCACCATTCTAAAATTTATAAATGTCTTAAATCATACACTGTACACTTTAAAGTCATACAATGTTATGTGTCAATTATATCTCAATAAATTTGGCACATGGAGGGGGGGTGTGAATAAGTACAATAACAACAATAAAGAATAAAGAAATATTCAAAGGTGCATATAAAGACTTCCATGTAGATCCCAAAGCATAAAACCACAAGTTACATGGAAAGACATGGTTAAAGTACCCCTGCGAATCTAGCCAGTGTACACTGAAAGGTTGCAGGTTCAATTCTCAGTCAGGTACCTTGGTTGTGGGTTCAATCACTGGTCAGGGTACATTTGGGAGGCAACACATCAATGTTTAAATCTCTCAATCTCTCACTCTCTCTTTCTGTCTGTCTCTATCTCCCCTTCCCCTTCCTCACTCTAAAAATCAATGCATGCCCTTGGGTGAGGATTAGAAAAAAATACACACACACACACACACACACACACACACACACACACACACACACACATATATCCCCATGTAAAGCTGTTTGGCATTGACAACAACAAAAATTTGTATAATCTGTCAGTCTGCAAACTGCTTTAGACACATATATAAAGGAATCAACACATGTAAAGGCATCATTTACCCTCACAATAAAGTAGAAATTACTTCCCCACTTTCAAATGATAAAGAAATGCTGAGAGAAATTGAGATACTTATGCAGCTACTAAATGATAGTGAAAAAGTCCATCCTTTGATTATAAATATAGTAGTAATACTCTTCCACTTAAAGAATCCAGACTCTGATAGTGACTACTGTTACTGTGGCACTTGGGGCTGATGCTGGAGGACTTGAAAAGCAAAGTGTGAGGTAATGATAAGACCCATTGACTTCTTTGTTTTTTAAAACTGATCTTATATCAAGTTGCCACTAACTAGTCTACAAAAAGCGCTCACTACAGTCCAGTCTCTCTCTTATTATGATAATCCTAGAAAACAAAATTAAAAGGGAACTTAACTTCAAGCACTTTATTTAATGAGCAGAGCTTACATAAGTGTGCAGAAATAATACCCTGGAGCTATTTTATACAAGAGCTACAAAAGATCTACCACAGATGAATGACAGAAACATAATTAGTTCGAGCTCCTGCAGTTGCCAAGTTGCTATTATTTAGAAGAGCAGTCGGCTGCAAGTTGAGCTTTTGATACCAGTGAGTATCACGGCCTTCTGGACTGGAGAACAGTGGCCCAGGAGCACGATCCTGCTGAGATTCCAGAGGAGCATTGCTGAGATCTCCCTAATGAGAATTCCTAAATGCCTACCCCCTGGTTTGCCTAGGATTCTGCAATGTGACAAAAAAAAATTATATCTAATAAAAGAGTAATATGCAAATTGACCGTACCTCCAATCAAGCCACACCCACAAGCCACGCCCATAAGTCACGCCCACAAGCCATGCCCACAAGCCAATCAGGAGCTGGGGTGGAGCCACATATCGAGCACACAGCCCCCGGGGCGAGGCAATCACTGTCTGGGGAAAGACTGGAGTGGGGTGGAGCCAGCCATCGGCCCCATTGCAGGGTGATGGCTGGGTGTCCAAGGCCTAAAGCCTCAACCAGAGGCTTTAGGTCTTGGGCAGGCTGGGAGTGAGCGGTCAGTAGGACATCCCCTGAGAGCTCGCAGTATGTGTGAGGGGGCAGGCTGGGTGAGGGATCACCCACCCTCAGTGCACAAATTTCATGCACCGGGCCCCTAGTAATAATAATAAAATAATAATAATAATGATGATGATGATGATGATGATGATGATGAAGGAGTACTCTTGGAAAACTTAACACCAATGCAAAGGCACCTAGTCTAATATGAACTTGCTTGTCCTTATGTCCACACCTTGATCACTTCCTGCTAGCAGTTCTGCTCTAGGCTCAGGGAGGGTTCCAGGGGTCTTCCTATTGTTGCCACTGGATGTAGTCTCTCCATAGCCACATGAGACAACACTGAGGACACCGACGATTCATGTCCATGAGCCAAACCAAGCAAGACATAGTGTCTACTTTCTCTCTCCCCAGATTGGCTCTTAAAGCTACTGTAACTTGTCCAGAAATGTTCCAGGGAGGTAAATTTGGGGGGATTCCACAGATCCCAGTGTGTAAGCAAGCCGGTGTGCTTCTGGGTTTAGCATAAGGGTGAAGAGATCAAATCAGCAGCAATCTCAATATTTTGAGTCAGCATCACATTAAAGGAAAACAACCCTGCAATTTTACCACAAGAGCAGTCTGGGAGTTGGAGGGATTTATTTGTTGCTGGTAATGACAGTGGTGGAAATTTTGAGAGGGATTATGGAGAGGGAGCATGATGGCTTGAAGCCTTTTTCATTTGAAAATATTCATTAGAAGTCATGCCTTTTAACTTTGAAAGCACAATAGGAGACTGAAAAAGTAAAATCTCTTGGATGGGAAGAACCCAGGATACCAGCAAAGAATCCAATGCTGATTAATTCAAGCATTAAGCAAATATTAACTACCAGACATGGTGCAGGCTCCTGTTCCACATAAGAGCTTGGAAGCAAAGTCACTCTATAAAAGTAGAATTTCCTGAACATAGAATATTTACAGTTTAACCCTAAAAGACTGATTTAAGAAACAAATTCTATTCAAGTTTAAATGAACAAGGCTACTTTCTCTCCCACCTTTGCTGGTAAACTAGGCTGGACAAAATACTGTGGTTATTTTTTTAATGCATAAAGGGCCCACAAAATTCAGATTTAGTCCTTTTTTAAATTAGTACTTCTGTGGCAAACAATATTACATAATAAATGACTTTTATTCTGAACTCAGCATTAAACAGTAAATATTAGGCATGCCTTTTACCCCAAGGACTTAAACTACACAAAAGAAGCAGGAGGGCTGGTGGTCATAAGACACAGGGGATTGCGCGCCTGGTCCCCTTAGGCTGACTGAGGAACATTCTCTGGGAGAAAACACTAACGCTGGGGTCACAGAAGGACTCCTACAAAACACGACAAATTGATTCCAAGACTAAGGTGTGAGAAACAAGGGGAGAACTGCATTCTGAGAGGCAGAACTCACTGAATAGGGAACCGGAGAAGGGGTGCATGCTTTGGAAGCCAGAGCTCAGAAGGCAGGCATGGCCATGCATATGTGGTATAGTTTACTGGATAAAAGCATCCCCAGGGAATCAGATCGGTTTTGTAAACCATCTCTCAAGAGAGTAACATACAGATTTATTTAGCAAATAACTGGGTTCTTAGTTGTTCATGGCTCTCTGAGAGCCACCGAATCGATGCGAGAACCTAGGCAGCATACCAGGAGGTTCTGGCACAGAGCTTGTCCTGAAAGAGTGTTTAGTCTAATAGACAAACCTGGGGGTGGAGGTGGTGGGAGAGGTGCTTTTCAAACTTCAGGGATATTTTCCTGTCGGGAAAATAAAGTCTTTTCGTTTAGGCTCGTCCTTGGAAATTGAGATGGGATATAAAGAAACAATCGCAGGAAACTATGTTCATAGAGAACACCAGCTCCGCTGGTGTAGGTGACCAGAAGTAGGGAGAGCTAAAAGCCTCCAGTTTTTCAGAGCAGGAATTTCTAAGCAGGTGGTCAACCTACTACTAGCTCTTTAATCTGCCTAATTATCATATACCTGCCAGCCCATATCGGTGAGCCCAAGAGGGCAGCTGGTGTGCAAGGCACCAAGATGCCTTCTAGCTTGTTCTTGGCCTATTTTTATTGTCGGTAAGTGCACACAGCTGCTCCATGACATTTATCTTCCTACTTCTCCACTTCTGCTTCCCTCAAATTTGGTGCCTGTTACTCTCCCAGAGAGAGAAAGAGCAGCTCTCTCCTTCAGCTTTCAGGTTGCCTCTGGTTGGTGCTCCAGCCTCCGTCCCAAGAGAAACCCAACCTTGCTTCTTGTGTTGACCACACTCACTCACTAAGATATTGAACTACTACTGGGGTTAAAGAGATCACACGGAAGTGACAAGTATGAATTTGCACTTCAAAATCTTGATATCACAATTGTTTCCTGTGTAAAGTTTCTACACGTACCAATTCTTGTTTTCAAAAATGTTACTATGGCTAATACATGCTAGTATCCTTTATAGATTTCTTTATACATATAGAACCCCCCCATTTCTCACAGGCCAACTTAAGATGCACCCCTATGAATTGCTCCCACATTACTCCAACCCACAAAGAAGACACCCTTCCCTGACTTGAGAGCCCTATGGTTTTGAGATCTCCCTAATAGTGGGGACCATGTACTGAGTGTTCATGTTGTGCTATTGTGTTGTACACTATGCTTTATCCTGATTATGTGCCTACCAGATTAAATAATAGTAAACCCATTTCAACTAACTTATGTAAGCTAACATAGCTGAACACATTGAATCAAACTCAAGTCTGACTCAAAGGCTATTTCCCCACTGTAGAGAGTGCCTGGGAAGGCACATGAGCATTCTTCCTTAATGATTGTCAGCTGAACCCAAGGTGACAGGCAAAGCCAAGTCTTGGTTAGACATCTTACCAAAAAGGCAGATATGTTCTCAGCAAGGACTATTACCTTTGTCCAGGTGTAGGGAAGTAGGTTTTGATATGTGAATCCAGTCTAGCACTAGGAATGCTCAGGCCTACTCAGAATGAAAATAATCTCCTTTAACTTGACTTTGGTGAAACTTCCCGATATGTGGAGGGTATAAAATAAACATGCTGCATTGGCTCTGGGTCACTGTCTCTCCATTAGAAGAGGGCAGTGGTCCACCTGGCCCCGCTTTTCTATTTCTGTTTCTTGTCTCTTTCTTTTATTTCTCAATCTCCAGCCATCTCTACTCAGGAACTGGACCTGCTCTCTAGCCATGCTGGATGCAAAAAAGAGAGAAAATATTACACCCTATTATGAAGCAATAGCATTCTTAGGTTGTTCTGTAGTATATTTTAGTCTTCTAAGTCTAGACTGTAAATTATTATTGCTCTGAATTTACATAACACCCAACACAGTGCCAGGTATATATGGGTGTCTAATTAAGTACGTGTGCACATAATATAGAGAGTGACAGGAAAATTTCTACGTAAGTTGAGGGCAAAATCAAGCCCATTTAATTTCACTATGGTCCACAAACAGATTTGCATATAACCATAGGATAAGTAAGCTATGACTACAGGATGACAAAACAAGAGAATCAGTCAATTCAATGGGGGGGAAAAAACCCAGCAATCAATGTGGTTACAAGACATCGCATGACTCAAAAAATGATTCTGTGAGATTTTCCTATTTCCACTGCCGATCCAGTGGTTGACAAACTCATTAGTCAACAGAGCCAAATATCAACAGTACAACAATTGAAGTTTCTTTTGAAAGCCAAATTTTTAAAACTTAAACTTCTTCTAAGGACACTTCTTCAAAATAGACTCACCCAGGCCATGGTATTTTGTGGAAGAGCCACACTCAAAGAGCCACAAGTGGCTCGTGAGCTGCAGTTTGCCGACCATTGGCCTATGCCATACCTGGTTTTCTGGTTGTACTTCTCCTAAGCTTAAGCATAGCCTCAAAGAGGTATGGTAGATACTGAAATGGAGAAATGTACTTTCTTATTTACAGACATATCCACCCCAAAAATAGTTATACAAATTTTCTTTTAAGTGCCTTTATTGATTTGGCAGAATTGAAAATATTGTGGTTTCCTTTTACTCAGGCTAAGGCAATAATTCCCCTCTGGGGGAAATTTTGGCTAAATAGAAATTATGACAACTCATCACATCTGACCTTGTAGTCATACACTGAAAATCAACGTTGAAAGGTCTGCTGCCCAGGCTCCAATGCTCCCCCAAGAATGTCAGATACCCAGAAAGCCGGCACCTGGATGAGCTTCAAAGTCGCCACATGGGCACTGGGGTGAGCTCATCACATCAGGCTAAAAACCAGCCTTTGTTCCCAGGATCACGTCTTGCCTTAGGAGGAGATGGCTTCCTCACAATCACATCCTTTCATGAGGGAAGAGCACTGAGGTCCACGCTGAACAACCCTCCATTGAGCTGGAGCAAACAGGGAAATAGCTGCCGTGTTTTCCCAGTGATGCTATTAATATTTAAGTGCTGTTCTTTGGGCAGGGAGCATAGGGGGAGGAGTAGGAACCCAACTCTAAGAAGGCCCTGACCTATTTTCATGATTACATGATTACTGCTGCACTAATGAGCTAATTGCTGAAAAGAAGGGGGAAATTACATTCATCCAAATTCCAAGTAACCACCAGAGATGGCTAGTTTTGGCAAAGGCTGCCACTTACAAAAAGTGCAGCTATTACTGTGGGGAACATAGAAATTTGTATATCTAAGCAGAGTGCTTAGGATTTATAATAGTATATTCATTTCCATTCTGGCAGTTGACCATGTTACTAATAAATAATGATGCTAAGTAATAACACCTGTGAAATGGCAGTGCTCTCCCTATATCTCACCATTCTCACTGAATTGCAGGAAGCAAACAAAGTGAAGTGTAGTCTCACTTCAGGGAGGTTAAGTGATTTGCCAGGAACCACTTAGCAAGTTAGCAAGTATAAATAAGGACAGAGGCAGCAGGCTGCTTCAGTGACCCTGGGCCCGCACTCCATTCACTGTGTCTCAGCCCAGGTTTTCCAATCAGGGCGAAACTCAGCAAGGGCAGACAACAGCTTGCTAATCCTTCCTGCTGGTGTCATTGCCGAAGACTCTCATAACCATGTAATCAAGAGGGTCTTTTTCTTCCATTTGCTTTATTTTGTTTTCCTTCTCCCAGTCATTTATTGTCCCCACATGCTGTCTCCTGGGACAACTTCAAGTTCAGGAGGAAGGTCAATAAAATGAGTCACTAATTTTATTAAAAGGGAAAAGTATCAAAAGTCTCATTAAATAACTAACTACACATTCGTCTGCCTTTTCCTTCTCTTCTTTTGCCTCCTGCTTCTTTTTCCCCTCATTTTGGTCACTAACATTACAAGTAATAGGATATTACTTATAATACTATTGAGAGATTAAAAAAAGATTCCTTCCCCCCTAATCTTTTCCTTCCAGATTTCTTTTTTTATTCTTAAATGCTATACATGTAATTAACTCATTGTTAGCACTTAAAATATTAATGTCATTTTTTTAAAAATATACTTTGCTGATTTTTTTTACAGAGGGGGAAGGGAGAGGGATAGAGTTAGAAACATTGATGAGAAAGAAACATTGATCAGCTGCCTCCTACACACCCCTCACTGAGGATGTGCCCGCAACCAAGGTATATGCCCTTGACTGGAATCGAACCTGGGACCCTTGAGTCTGAAGGCCAATGCTCTATCCACTGAGCCAAACCGGTTTGGGCTTAATGTCATTTTTTAAAACCTTCTCATATTTATAAGGTGTTTATTCTGAAATTCGAATTAATTTTTTCTGCTTTTTCTCTCTGCTGGGCCCATAAAAAATAGAGACAAAGGTATCTGATCTCTCTTGGCCCTCAGCCTAGTGTTTTTGCCTCTAGATCAAAGTTTCTTGACCATAGAACCACAAACATTTGAGGCCAAATAATTCTATGTTGTGCAGCCTGGCTGTCCTATGTATTGTAGAATGTTTAGCATCATTCCTAGCCTGGGCCCACGAGCAATAGCATCCCCAAGGTGTAACCAACTAAAGATATCTCTAGACATTGCCAAATGTCCCAGAGGGGGGTGGGGGGGGGTGCACAAAATCAGCCCTAGTCAAGAAGTACTCCTTTAGACAACATTGCCTGATTGTCTGTGTGGCTGTGTGTTGGAGAAGAAGGAAGGTTATTTTGAGTTTCGTGTATGTCATTCTTGAGGCAGGAAGAAGCTGGGGATCAGTGAGGTGAGAGCTTCCTTTAATAATGTCTGCTCATGAATCTCTACCACGTGAGCACACACAGCAAGAAAGCAGCTGCTACAAGTCAGGAAGAGGGCCCTCCTTCGAATGCAACCGTGCTGGCTTCCTGTCAGCCCCCAGCCTTCAGAACTACGAGAAATAAATGTGTGTTGTTTATATTTTTAAAAAAGTCTATTCATATCATATTGGCCTTGGGAGAATTAGTATGAACACAAGATTGGTTAAAGGATCTTGAGTTTCTTGGAGGAAAAATAAGACCTAAAAAATAACAATAAAAGCATTAAAGAGTAACATGTATTTTATACAAATTGAGTGGGCTGAGTCTAACAGACTACATGCATTGTCTAACTTTTGAATGTGTTAACAAGCCAACACTTTTTGCCTCCAATCAACACTTTTTATTGATATGGTCAAATAAAATGATATAGTCAAGTAAAATGGTAAAAAAAAAATTAAGAACCACTTTTATTTTCCCTTGTTTTTATCACAAGAATGTATTGTCAGCTCTGGAAATAGATTCAAGAGCATTTTTGCAAACAGCTAATTATTCCTTACAAAGCATTAATATTGTCATCTCTTATTAGAGGAGGCAGATGTCAATACAAATGGCACTACTATTCTGAAGTAATACAAACTAATAAGAGGCTCTTGAAAATTTATGTCAAAATATCAGTAAAATCTGGATTCACATGTAGGTCTAAGATACGGTGACTGTCTTGGACCACAGAGGAAAATTCGCCATGTCAGAGTCCAGAATTAGCACTCTGAACACCAAACTTCCTCTCTCTGCTATCAAAATTAAATTTAGTTAGAAATGATTTTTAGTCAATTTCCATCTATAAATGTGTATCTTATTTTTAAAAGAATCTCAAGTAACAATATAAGCATCAAGAATGCACGTGGTTTCTATTTTAGAGGTCGACTACAAAATAAATTTCCAGGTGATACTTCCCTAACATGCAAATTTCCTTCTACCTAAAACAACAAAATTTCTTTGTCTGGAAGTTGGAATCCTGAGACTAGGCAAAGTTATTCTTAAGTAGGCATAGATGGAACACAAATCAAAGAGAAGATATCTAAAAATAGGGTTGGACCAATTTGGACTAAAAATCTCTAAAGATAATGAGAATAAAATGTATACTAAGGAACTGAGGTTGTCATTTTGAAAGTAGTTTTACTGAGTGAATAATTATAATCACACTAGAAAATGGCAATGAAGAAAGAATAGAGGGTATTAAAGTATTCTATGGAGCTGTCATCAGAAGATGAGTGGTCTTAGAGGATTCAAATTGCTGTCTTGCCTCTAATTAGCTCTGTGATCTGGGCAACATAGCCCAGTCGCAGTAGCGAGGGGCACTGAAACTGGGGGGAGAAGAGAGGACCAGTAATTTCCCTTTTCTTCAGACCTAGTTTATTGTCTCAAAACAGTTCCACTCAGCTCTCCTTAGATTTAAAACAGCATGACAAGGCCAGACCAGTTGGCACTCTGGAATGTCTTTACTTATGTGACTACCCATAACCCTGACCTCAGACATCCTTGATACCTTGATGCACTGCCATCTTACCATCTGTAACATAAGCAAAATGTCTAACGTTAGAGAAGAAAATGATCTTTAGCATCATTTTAGCCTGTTGATTTGTGGGGTTTTGTTTTGTTTGTGTGTGTGTGTGTGTGTGTGTGTGTGTGTGCGTGTGTGTGTGTGTGTTTAATCCTCAGGAAAAGAGGTGGGGGGTGGCATCAATCAGTTGCCTAAGAATTGAACCCTCCACCCTTTGGTATCCTGGACAATGTCCAACCAATTGAGCTACCAGGCCATGACCACTTCAGCCTGTTTTATCACACTATTCTCTACCCTTAAAAGCAGGCACCAGGGCTAGCGTTCTCCACTGTATCCTGAGCACCGGTGCCTGGCACATGACAGATACTCAGAAAATATTTGTAGGATAAATAAACAATTCTATGCACCAAATCTGATGCACTATACATCTGTCATTGGTTGTCAACTGACTAGACACACAGAAAGTGATAAATGGCACTTCATGGCAGCACCTCAGTGTCAGGACAGCACACATTTCTAAGGTCTATAAGTATTTTAAGTTCTCCCAGGTGGCATCAATAATTATAACAGTGCCATCTGAAATTCCATACATAGGTCTTGAGTTCCCACTAACCGAAATGAAAACATGAGCAGAAGAGCCAGATTCTGAGGAAAAGCACAAAGAAGCCAACTCCAAGGGAACTTGGACAGCGAAAACAAAATATTAAAGACTGTTATTCTCCGCAGGAACAGACGGACTTAAAACTGAGGCTGTTACCATCTGCAGTTGTCACTGGCCATCCCTAGCATGGAATGTAAGTTTAAATTTTGCTCCTCTAGGTAAATTCCAGAAGAGGGGCTCCTATTCTTTTCTGAATTGCGAGCTAACTCTTCACCCTTGGACTATTTCAGCAACACATGAAAATGCTCTCATCAGGGCAGGTCGATGGCCCGCCTCACCGAATCTCCTATCTGTGCCAAGTACGGACGGGGGAAAAGGGGGGTGTCCCATGTTCCACCTCTTGTAATGAACTTCCTCTGGGTCAGCCTCTGCTCTGCTTGTAAACATCAAACCTGCAGTTAATATAAATACCGACCCCGATGTCATACATGGGTGTGGTGGGCAGAATACTGACACCTCCCCCTCCTAATTCTGACTCCCGGGTGTATACACTCTGCACGATCCCCTTCCCTGAGTGCAGTGGGACCTGTAGGCAGGATGGGATAGTGGAGCAGACCAGAAGGGATTGGGAGGCAGAAGATGCACTCTCGCTATCCTGGGAGAAAACAAATATCCATGTTGTGAAGATGCCTGTGGAGATCCAGGGAGCTGCAGTCAGCCTCTGGCTGCTAAAAGTGGCCCCTGGCCAATAGCGAGCAAGGAACCAGGGCTCTCGCTCCTGTGCCCACAGGAATGGGATTCACAGGCATAAGCTGAGAAGAGGACTCTCAGCTCGAGGAGAGAACTGCAGCCTGACCTAGTGAGACCCTGAGCAGAAAACACACATCAATGTGAGACAGTAAGTGGGTGTTGTGTTAAGTCCCTAAGTTTGCAGTCAATCATTACACACTAAAGAAACCGAATACAAGGAGAAGAAGGAATGTGAGCACACTATGACATCAAAGGGATGAGGGTAGTGAGAGAAGTTCATTCAGGATAATGAGAAAGGCTGGGCTCCAATTTACAATGGTTGAGTTATACTTGGCAGAGGAACACAGGCCATCAAATAATGACTAGGACCATGAGAATCATCGATGGGAGGCAGAGCACATGCTTTCCATTGCTTAGTTAATGTCTGACACATAGTAAGTGGTCAATAAATACGTGTTATTGAGTTAATGAATGTTAGGCAAATAGGTTTATTTATCTATCTGTTTGTTGATTGTTTCTTTGTTAATCCTGACCTGAGAATATTTTTCCCATTGATTTTTAGGAAGAGTGGAAGTGAGGGAGAGAGGGAAAAAGAGAGAGAGATAAACATCGATGTAAGAGAGACACATCCATTGGTTGCCTGCTGCAAGACCCCCAACTGGGGCCGGGGACCAAACCTGCAACCAGAGACATGCCCATGACCAGGAATTGAACCTGTGACCCTTCAGTGTGCAGGCCAACACTCTAACCACTGAGTAACACCAGCCAGGGCAAATAAGTTCATTTATTAGTAAGTAAAATATTATTTAATAATTAATAAAATAGTGAATATATTTCTTGGATGACTCTGTGCAAACTTCATACAGTTATCACCATTTACCACCCATAAAACAGAGTATTTAAAAAACTGCTCATTTCAGGAGTCAGTTATCTCTGGGAGTGAACTTAGAGGAATTTAAAATGGAAGAGCATTCACTTTTTATTGTGTATACTTCATCCCTTGGAAGTTTTTGCAATAAGTGTCAAATTTTTAATAACAAAATATCTACTTTAACAATGAAAAAAGTTCAATCTAAGAGCATGCAATTTAAAACTGCAAGCAGAAAGCCTTTTTATTGTAACTCTCAACATTTTGCCAGACATTTATCATAATGCCGAGTGAGCTGCTCAATTAGGGTAGCACGTCTCTTTGAGGGCCTCTTTTACCTGATACTCTAGGGATCCAAAGAGGCAATATCCTAAAAATAAACCAAAAAATGGTACCATTACTAATTATTATAATTTATTGAATCTACTATGTGCCATTCATCGTGCTAAGTGCTTGATGGGTTGTCTTACAAATTTTTCCCTTAAGGGAAAATTTGAAATTTCTTTCATAAAATAAAATATAATTATAAGATAATAATTTACAATAATTATTGCCAGCATGTACAGGCCAAGGTGGTCTCAGGGAGTGGTGTGGCAGAAGCAGCAAGTGAAATTCAGAAGAAGTGACCCCCATGAGAGGAGGGTGCAGAGGAGGCTGGAGCCAAGCTGGCTGATCAGATGTGGGTTCTAGGCAGCGGAGGGTAGGTGGCGGCTTCGTTGGTGCTGCACCATGGGCTTGGGGAGCCAAGTGAAGAGGTTTCTAGTTCATTCCCATTCAGGTCAATACTTACTGTATTTTGGAGGTATACTGTAGCTACAGAAGGCTGCTAAAGGATTCTGAACCCAAAGTGGTAACGTAGATAGACTTGTCAGAGATAGGCAAAGCGAACTGGTTGGAGGAGAGAGAACAGGAGGCAGGGAGAGCATTCAGGGGGACCTAGCAGTGGCCCTCACATGGGGAAGATGAGCCTAAAATGGGGCAAAATAGTGGGATTAAGAAACATCTAGAGATACTATGAAAGACAAATTGAAAGGACAATCATTAACTGGTCTAGCAAACGGGGGGCGGGGAGAGAGAGAGAGAGAGAGAGAGAGAGAGAGAGAGAGAGGAGAAGAAGAAGAAGAGGAGGAGGAGGAGGAGGAGGAGGAGGAGGAGGAGGAGGAGGAGGAGGAGGAAGAAGAAGAAGAAGAAGAAGAAGAAGAAGAAGAAGAAGAAGAAGAACAACAACAACAACAACAACAACAACAACAACAACAACAAGAAAGAAGAAAGGAGGAGGGGGGAGGAGAAGGAAGGGGGAGGAGAAGGAGGAGGGGGGAGAAGGAGAAAGAAGAGGAGGAGGAGGAGGAGGAGGAGGAGGAGGAGGAGGAGGAGGAGGAGGAGGAGATCAACCAAAGAACTTGTCTGAATATATGCATAATCCATGGATACAGACAATAGGATGGTGAAGGCCTGAGGCCTGGCCCCTGTTTTCTCTCTGCTGTACAATGTGTATGCAAGTGAGCAGGCAGGCACCAAGACCACACTGCCAGCAGTCCTCCGAACACAGGGGCCATTCCACTTCCCCAAGCCCCTCTTCCCCTGCTCTGTCTCCCTGTCTTCTAGTCACACTTCAGACTGTTTCTCTGGGTCACTCTTCAGAAAACCCTCGTCTGGCCCACCAGCCCAATTTAGATTACCTAACACCATGAATAAATGCCTCTGCCTCAACATCCATCTACACACTTCATTGTTATGTGCTTGTCTGTTTCTCTACCCTAGACGGTGAGCTCCCTGAGACCAAGAACTGCATTTTACCTGATTTTTGCATGCCAAGCAACTAGAACTCTCCCTGGTTCATAGCAGACACATAATAAATCTGTTAAATGAATTCTGAATAGAGAGGATCTAAATTTTAGGTGATGGTAGGACAAACTCTAGTATGATTAGAACTCTGTGTCCCAAACAAATGGCCATCCTATTTTAAATGGATTTATGCTTTAGACAATAAGTAAAATATTCACACTTTAACTAAGCACTAATACTGTGATAAAACAGAAACTCTAAATGCTAAATGGAACCCCCAAACGTTCTACTAATGTTATCGCCAATAGAACATTTAGAGGGATTACTCGATTTCAGGATTTGAAATGAGCAAAAATAACCACTTCATTGCAAGAATCCACTTGGTCTTGGAGTTGAAATTTATAGATCTGCTCCAACCACGAAGACAAGAGGAGAAACAGTTCAGAGATAGAAGACGCTGACGACACCTTGCCAAGCTAGCAGTCAGCAGCAGTGCGTCGCTGCAGGTTGCCTAGGACCAAACCAGAGAGGGTCGGACCTGCATTGCCATCATGTGCCCACCATCTAGATATCATTGCTGACATGTACACATAGGAACTGTTTGACATTTAAATTGGGATCAGAACTGTTGGACACTGAAATTGGGACTCAAACATTTTTTATTATTATATATTTATTTCTAGTCTGCAGAGGCAAGATTGTTTAAAGAAAAAAATGGGAAAAAATAGATACAGAGGCACAGAAGCATTGAACAGACTATCAAACTGCAGCACGAAGGCAGGGGAGGTTCGGGGAGGGTTGTAAGAGATCAACCGAAGGACTTGTATGCATGTGTATAAGCATAACCAATAGATACAAGACACTGGGGGGCAGGGGCAGATGAGGGCATGTGCTGTGGGTAGGGGAGGCGGGGGGAGGTCAATGGGGGAAAATAAGGAGACACATGTACTACTATTTGCAATACTTTAAACAATAAAAAATTTAATTATTAAAAAAAATAACCACTTCAAAACAACACTCTCTAACCTAAATTGTCCTGGGCAATCACCATTTTTCAGGAAGAAACAGATGCTTAGTGGAAATCTAACAAATCAGAGGTGATCTGTGCACATTTATCCAGATTGTCTCCTGTGTTTGCAAAATACAGGACTTGCATACAAAAACTACTTAATAATAATAATGACTTAGTAATGCACATTTTTAGGTTGCTTTCACATGCATTCCACATTTGAGCTTCACAATATCCCTGTGAAGAGCCAAGATATCACTATCCCCATTTTATGGATTAAGATACTGAGGCAGAGCGAGGCCTGACCATCTCCTCCTACCTCCTCTCCCTGTGGGAGCAGTGACTTTGCTTTCCTCACTTTTGTCTGAGGCAGGGCAGATCCAGGTATGTGGTATCTGAAGCTTTGTACAACTGAGAGTGTCTTCTTTAGGAAAAAGAATGCAAAAAGCTAGGTATTAAATGGAATTTTAGAGCTTTACATATATTAACCCATTTATTCTTCAGAGTAACTCCATGTGATAGTCAGTATGATTATCTCTGTGATTCTCTCGGAACAGCTGGACAGCACACCCTTAGCTTATATCCAGAATAAAGACAGGCACACTAGTAACCCAACTTCTTTCCAGGGCAGCACCATATGAAGGCCAACCCACCTGGCTCACTCAGCCTCCTCACTCAGACCATCCAGAGACCACCACCTGTAGGTTACCATGGAGGCCAGGCTCAGAACCAATCAGAAACTCCCGCACCGGGGCCTGTGTTTCCATGATGCTATCATGAAAGCTAAAGAGTTAACTGAGTCTACAGAATCTTGAAAACAATCTTTTCATTATTCTTTAGAGTTGTTGTTTTGTTTTGTTTTTTTCATTTTTCTGAGTTTGTTGAAATAGCTGTCTTAACCTTCTTAGACAGGCCTAAGCCCACACTTACCGGGCACTCGGTCATCCCCCAGAAAAGGAAATTCCGATGTTTGGAGCATTGAAAGATTATGCATGCAGCCTAAACTGTGTTACACTGAATTTCAACTGATACTTTTATAATTAACCCTCTTTGGATGTAACATAAGACAACCTCATTACAATTCACCCATGGATATGTGTCCTTCCAAATGAATTATTGTGCAGTATACTGAATATGCTAGCTGATTTGCTGAGCAAAATCTGCATATTGTGTACAGAGATATCAGCATTATATAAGACTGGCTTCGTGGCTATAGTATACAGGGATGGCAGGATCTTCGAACAAGCATACACATAACTTGAATAAAATATAACTGATCTAATAATAGCATGAAGGATAACCCACCCGGCTCAGAGTTGTAGAAATGGCTGCCAAATTTTTTTAAGTTCTCAAATTTTTTTTAATATCTTCATTCTGATACCATTTTTTACTTATCTCTTACAACTTTTCCTCCAGGCAATTGAGAAATTCTCACATCATTATAAAAAGCTTAAATTTTTACATATGTCTAGATATCATTTCTAATAGCAAATAGTCACCTGCGACAAGGTCTAATAGCACCTTGGAAAAAACATTGTTTAAAGTGAAGAGAAAGAATTTCTTCATACATGGTATCGAAATTGTGCAAATTTTTGCTTTTGCACTAATTAAATGCCCTTGGATTTAAAAAATATATACTAAACTCATTGAAGAACCTTAACACTAAAATATTTTCTTTAAAATTTTCATTTGAAAAAATATAAATTGGAGTTTTTATTTTCAAATCTTAAATGTGAAGATTTCAGGAAAAAGAAGTAATTTTTATACTATAAATGCACATGATAGTCTTTCTAATTTTCCCCAGCCATGGAGAACACATTTCTCCAAAGACAGAAAATAGCATTAAGGAATCCCCCATGCAATGTTTTATTTCATTTAAAATTTATTCAACAGTAATTTGTCTTCTTTTGTGAAAAACAAAATGTGTATACTTTCTTTCCATATAATACAACCCATGAAATCTATCAAAATGTCCAAATAAAATGTATTTGGCCATTTCTTAAGCAGAATTTAAATGTTTCCCCTTGGTATGAAATATAAATCATCATCCATCTATCACTTCATTCACTCAATAAATATTTAATTAACACTTGCCCTATGTCAGGTCCTAGATACTAGGTATATAAGACAACCTCCTTGCCTTCATTGAACTTCAATGTGACTGGAATTAATCAAGACCTTTCCTATTATTTAGCAAAACATTTGTATACTAGAGGCCCAATGTACATAATTGCATACACTGGGGGGGAGGGGGCCTAAGCCAGCCTGCACCCTCTCACAGTCCAGGACCCCAAGGCCCTCGGGGAGTGGGCCTAAGCCAGCAGTTGGACATCCCCCAAGGGGTCCTTAGCACTGCTGCGGAGGCAGGAGAGGTTCCTGCCAACACTGCTGCATTTGCCAGCCATGAGCCCAGCTTCTGGCTAAGCAGTGCTCCTCCTGTGGGAGCACAATGATCACCAGGAGCAGCTTCTGCATTGAGCATCTTCCCCCTGGTGGTCAGTGCACATCATAGTGACCAATGGTTCCAGCAACCAGTTGTTCCGTGGTTCGGTCAATTTGCATATTAGGGTTTTATTATATAGGATAGTTGCTCAACCAGAAAACACATTGGGAATTTTTCCTAAACTTTATAATAAATACCAGTGGTAGAAAGCAGCAGAAGCAATATTTTTATTTCATGAAAAAAGAAATGAATATTAAAGCTATTCACTGGTAAAAATAACTATCTCATAAAATAGTAAACTCTGAGACACTGTTGGTATTCTAGTAGTGAGAGGAAACTCAAGCTGGATGAGGCAGAAGTGTTAGAAATATTGCATACCAGACTCCTTCTCCTGGTGAGAAGTCAGGAGAGATGATCACCAAGATGTATTCTAACTCAGAGTGTGATGTTACCAAATTTGGCTTACAGACTAGAATATCTACTGAGATGGCAAATATATCAATGATAGAACATTGGTGTTCAATTCATAACAATGTTTTAAATTCTATTAACTGGTTTGCTCGAAAATTTAAAACAAATAAGGTATATATATTTCTAGTGCAGAAATTATTCAGAAGATATATACAGATTAGGGTAAAAGCAGGTTTACAGTTGTTAGTGTGGAAAATAATACAATAATTAATAAATAATGATACAAAAATATACTCTATGTTTTGCATACTCACAAATTATAAACCTATTTTGCTGCACCCTGAATGTGTTTTAATCCATCTTACTTTTTTGAAGAGTACAAACATTCTGAATTATGTCAATGACCAGGTATTAATAGTCAATAATATCTTCTACTACTTTTATTTTCACAGGTGAAATACAAGAGTTTTGAAGAAAGACTTCAAATCCCATTGATAACTTTACTAACTGCAAGGTTTTGAGCAAGTACCCTATTTTCTCTAAGCTTCAGTTTCCTTACCTGTAAAATATGGCTACACAGTACCCATTTCATAGAGTTATAGTTAAAATTACAATAGTTAGAGCTTTTATGAGGAGGTCCTGGAAAGTTGTAGAAGGGAAATGACTCCACAAAGACGTCCATATCCTAATTCCTGGAACCTGTGAATGTGTTCCAAGAGGAACTCTACAGCTGGAATTAAGGTTAATATAGATAGATAGATAGATAGATAGATAGATAGATAGATAGATAGATATAGATAGATATAGATATAGTATAGATATAGTATAGATATAGATATAGATGATATAGATATAGATATAGATATAGATATAGATATAGATATAGATATAGATATAGATATAGATATATAGATATAGATTTCAGGGAGAGGGAGAGAAAGAGAAAAACATCAACAATGAGAATAACCATTCGACTGCCTCTTGCACACCCTACTCTGGAGATCAAGCCTACAACTCAGGCATGTACCCTGACCAGGGATCAAATCGTAACCTCCTGGTACATAGGTCAATTCTCAACCACTGAGCCACCATGGCTGGGTAAGGTTATATATATTAAAGCTGAGCCATTATTCTGGATTATCCAGATGGACTCAATCTAATTACATAATCCTGTAAGAGAACTTTTTTGGTCTGGAGTCATAGAGAGAGGCTGCAGAAAAGAAAGTCAGAGATTCAAATGTAAAATTCCATATGTGATATTGCTAATGTGAAGTTGGAGGAGGCAAGGTAACAAGGAATACAGGTAGCCTCTGGGAGCAAAGGCAAGCTCCCAGCTGATGGAAATGAAACAGGCACTTCAGTCTTACAACCACAAGGAACTGAATCCTACCACCAACAATCTGAATGAGTTTAAGACCTCCAAGCAAAAGCTCAAGCTAGCCAACATCTTGATTTCTGCCAGTGCAAAGACTTCTGACCTACAGAACTATAAGATGACACATTTGTGTTATTTTAAGCCACTAAATTTGTGGTAATTTTTAACATAAGCAAAAGAAAAGTAATACACTTGCATTTGGATTCATCCCAGGACTGGAAGTACCTATCCATTGTATCACCATTATTTTCAGCAAACATGGATGGAGGAGTGGGTTATGGGTAATTATAAAACACATTTAAGTTAAGGAAACAAGAAAACTATTTAAAGTCAAAGTAATGACAACTGTCAAAAGTGAGAATGCCTATATTTCTAGACTTTTCTTAAGGTACTGGCCTAAGTTATACTATAGTTATGAAAAGTGAAAGCTAAATTCTTCTTTGGAAAAATAATAAAGTTCTCAAAAAATTGGTCTAAAAGCTTTTGATTGTACTTGAATTATGCTAAAGGATATAAAACAACTTCCTTCTCATTCAATTCTCTCTCTATCCATATTACCTGGCACACAATAGCTGCTCAATAAGAACCTATTAACTGGACAAATGAAAGCCTATTTACAATGACTGGAGATAGGAAACTATTATTATGCTTTTCATTGAACTAGTTCTCCTATAGCAACAGCTGTTTAAGGAATCGCTTTAATTTCAATTTTTTCACATTTGTTTTGCCTAAAGGTTATGCAGAACACGTGGTTAAGGGTAAACATGGCCATAGGAAACCATATGTCCAAGCAGTGTTTGGGGCGGGGTGCTGGGGCTAAAAGGAGGGAAATGATGCTGGGACTAAATTCACAGGCTCCAGAAGAACCAGACACATGCTGGCTGTGCCCCAGCTGCAGCCAGGCACCCGAGAGGGCAGAAAGAGCATGTGTCTATGGGTTGGTTCATCAGGCCAGCGGGCTGTTGGCACTTCTCTCCCAGGACAGTTGAGACTCCTCGGAGAGACTGAGCAGGAAGAGAGGGCTCGCAGATCCCTTGTGATAAACAGGGCCCTGAGCTTTCTTCGCATGAATGACAGCATTATGTGCAGATGTTCAGTGCACTTCCACAAGCTTTTATGGGTGAATAAGTGGCATCATTATGATGTGATCTGACCAGAAATGAAGCATGGCCCACTGCCATCTGCAAAAATCCTGTCTTACTGAGGTGGACTGTACAGGGAAGAAGCTAATGAAACTAAACTACTCTTCAGAAAACTGATGACGCCTGGAAAGTCTATCAATTAATCTCAAAGTACGAAATTGAATTTCTCTGCACGCTTCTTGCTTTAAAAAATCTTTCACTTCTGTCTCTGCATGGCATTTAAAAAACAACCTCAGGCTATTCTATTAAAAGTCTCTCCCACAGAAAAATAAGTGGCGCTGAATAGGAAATATTTCTGATATCCACAAAAGTCAGCACTTTCTCTTAGTCAGGAAGGCATTGTGAAAAGCAATCCAATTTTCTAATTTGATGTCTCTGTGGCCAAGGTCTTCATACCTGCCTCACTAGGAAGACAGAAGACAGATTTTGTATTTATCAAAGGATAATTGGGAGAAGATGAGAGGTGAAGAGGGACATGAATGCAAAAGGAGGAAAAGATTAGAGTGTATATGAAAGGAGAAGATCGCAGATTATTCAGAAGAAGATGTGGAATGATGACCCATTTTGTTGACTTTTTAGATCATCCTCTTTCATCTCCTACACACAAACTCTGAACACTTCAAATGCAATAATGTCAACTAAGTGGCAAATGGAAATCAACAATACTTTGTATAAAACAGAAAACAGCCCTAGCTGGTTTGCCTCAGTGGATAGAGCATCAACCCATAAACTGAAGGATCCCAGGTTCAATTCTAATCAAGGGCATGTACCTTGGTTGTAGGTTCACCAGCCCTGGGTGTGTGCAGGAGGCAACCAATCGATATGTCTCTCTCACATGGATGTTTCTCTCTGTCTCTCCCTCTCCTTTTCCCTCGAAAAATCAATAGGAAAATATCCTCAGGTGAGGATTAGCAACAACAACAAAAAAAAACAAACAAACAAACACACACACACACACACAGAAAAGACTGTTCAGAGGATGTATAGGAGTTAAAAAGAAAAACTAAAAAAGGGGGGATGTTTTTAAAGCACAGAAAAAAATCTACTTGGAAATTAAATCTCAGAATGGAGAAGGGCTTTTTGATTAATTACCAAATTCACAAGAATATATTAATAAACTAAATCTTATAGTAACTTGAGTTTTCCCAAATCAAATATGCTATAAAATTAAAAAGGCATAGAAATAACATATAAAATATTTCTAACAGATATTTTTAAAAGTTTGATCCTTATTACAGAGATAGCACTTACAACATGTTTTATATCATGAGAGAAAAAATGTTCCATGGACATAAATAAACAGAAATGAAAAAAAATGGCCAATAAACATGTGCAAAAATATTTTCCACTACTAATCAAATAGACTCAAAATAAAACAAGATGCTATTCTTTCTATTAAGTTAGAAAAGTTTTTTATCATTCTTTTTTAAAATAATACCACTCTGGATTACCAAAGGTCCCAAGAGAGAAACCAAATCCAGGTAAATAATACAAATAAAAATTAGAAATGGACTGAAAGATGAATGCAGCAGGCTGTTTATACAGCTTTATTTAGCATATGAAGTAGAGACACTGAGAGACTGGCTAAAAATACCAATGGCTCAGACATTGAAAGTATCATTCAGAGAGCTCTTAATGGTATAAGAACAATCTCATGATGTGGTAAGTGAAAACTCAAAATTTTAAAAACCACATGTTCAGTACCCAATTTTAATTACAAAATTTCTCTTTATCTATATAAGAAAATTCTAGAAGAATATACATGAGAATAGGAAGAGTTACTGTCTATGGGTTGTAGGAGGGAGAGGTAGCAATGGTAACTCAGCAGACGGCTTGCGCATCAACAGAGCAAGACAACACAAAATGATTTTTTTTCTGTAATAAATTCATGATTTAAAAAGAAATAGCAGTGAATTTGTCATCATGCAAAAACTCAGAATATGGCTGGACTTCTTTACATCTACTGCACATTTTAGTATTGTTTTCATTTTGAAATCAAATGTTGGCTGAGGTGCTATATTCTCACCTGCTTTTAATGCCTCTGCATGTCTCCATCTGGTCCTAGTTACAAGTGATTTTTATTTCCTTCCTATTGTCCCGAATGTTCAACAATTTCCGCCATCAATATGCCCATTCAGTTTTCTATTCAGAAAACAATTGAGAATCACCAAGCCATTCACTTTTTAAATGGGTACCCTACTTTTGTTATTTGGGAGACAATACCACTAATCCCATAAACTGGCTAATTTTCACCAAGATCTGGTCATTTATGAAGACTTACAGCAGAACCAGCAGCAGACTGGATGGGAGCCACATCCCAATGCAGCTGATACAGAGAGCCCCAGTACCCCAGCTTGGGCCTTCTCGCACCCCTCAGAGCAACTGCTCTCTTCTATCAACACCACTAACTTCAAACACTTCATAAAAAGCAAAACAGCTCTTCAGAAGACAAAAATCATCACTGCGTCATCACTTGTGTGCCTAGCAGGGCTCACAGTTGACACTTGCTCATCAGGTAATTTCAAGAAGCGGTGAGCAGGTGTACACGCAACCACTTTGTAGGTTGCAAATTCTAATGTAAATGCAAGCAACTAGTAATAGAGTGGCCTTGGGCTACACTCTTTCATACAACATGATGTCCTATTTATTTAGTGAGTATTGAAATTATTGAGATAACACACCTCTCTAGTTATGTAGTAGTTACCTAGTGACTGCTATTGAAAATCTACCCCTGGATAAATCAGAGGAGACACAACCAGGGAGAGAGAAGATGATGGTGCAAACTCAAAGTGTGAGACTTGTTCAGAGCCATTTACAGTGGCCTCCGGAGTGGAACAGAAGTTACTCAGCATATACGTCTAGTTACTTCCTAGAGAAAATAACTCTAACTCCAAAACTTAGGATTCAGAATCCTAGTCCTGCACTAAAAATCAATGCAAGTACACACTGGGAGAAGGAATCTCACCTATTGTTTAAAAAAAAAAGGCTCATGTGCCTTAAAATAGAAGCTACTCTCTGAATCTCTCTTGGCCATGGAGAATGACAACTGTCAGCTGCCACTCTGAATCAGATATTCATACAGGAAGAAAGTTCTGTGTTTAAGTGCTTAACTGTCACAATTGTAAGTTGGACTCAACTCTGCTACCAATATATATATATATATATATATATATATATATATATATAAAATAAAAAACAATTACCATAGAACAAAGCATTTTGCTGAATGGGAAAACATTTGTCATCTGTTAGGTCAACTGAAGCTGGTGCTTCTACAAAGGCTTTGTAAGAAAACCAAAGTCAAAGGCATTAGTCTAGTCTCCTTCATTTTCTTTTTTCTTTCCTTAAAGCATAAGCATTTCTCCTCATAATGTAAAGCTTTATTCAGGCCTTAGTATGTATTACTTCATTCAACCTATAAAACATAACTACACATTTTTTTCATTGTATTCATTTGTAGTCGCTGGAGAAGTGAATTAAATCCAACATTAAGTTTAGTAATTTTTTCCAGTTTTAGAATACTTAACTTTAAATACTATACTTAAGGGTTTTAATCTTTTTTAAATTAATTGTAAAAACAAATTATTCGTAAGGTCAGAAATTATAACCCAATTTCCAGTTTTTAAACCCATCAGTGAATCAAAAGGACTTTAAAAGGTCCCCAAATTAAATATCTAAAATAAAATCTCCTCAAAATAAAAACTCCACAGGAACATTAGGAACAAACTTATTTGAGTCGATGCCTTTCTCTCCCAGACCTGCCGCTTTCCCTGCAGAGAATCCCCAAAACCTGACAGGCTGCAAATGGGAAGAATGTCCCCCACTGATGACAGGCACTCAGAAAGCACTGTTTGACAGTACAGAGCAGGTCTGCCATTTGGGGACAGACTATAAAATGTGTTCAGCTAAAAATGGTACGGAGATGCTATTTCTGTAACTGTTCTGTGTGAGACAGAAACCTGTTATTTACCACAAAGCAAAGCTGAAGTTTCTAGGGTTGGAGAGTGGGTGGAGGGGAGTCCCTGAATCCAGTGACCCTCACAGAGCTGATCTATAATTGGTCATTGGCCATGTCAGCTTGACGAGTCCACGACAGCTCCCTAAGTACTAAGAACTTCTCTACCATCTTGCTATCCTATATAATAAAGAAGTGATGTGCAAATTGACCCTCATGCTCTTGCACAAGATGGCCACCCCTATGTGGTCAAGGATGGCCGGCAAAGGATAGTTGTGGATAATCAGGCCAGCAGGGGAGGGCAGTTGGGGGTGACCAGGCCTGCAGGGAAGAGCAGTTAGGAGCAACCAGGCCAGCAGAGAGGGCAGTTGAGGGCAACCAGACCACAGGGGAGGGCAGTTGGGGGTGATCGGGCCAGCAGGGGGCAGTTAGGCATCAATCATGCTGGCAGATGAGTAGTTAGGGGGTGATCAGGCTGGCAGCCACAAAACCAACCCATTAGAAGCCAGCAGTCCCAGATTGTGACGGGCCTAAACCAGCAGTTGGATAGCCCCTGAAGGATCCCAGATTGGAGAGGATGCAGGCTGAGGGACACCCCCCAGTGCACAAATTTCACACACCGGGCCTCTAGTAGAGATAATAATAATTGCCTCAACATATGGCACCTCTACAAACTCACAAAATAGAAAATTTTTAATGTGGTAAAATACATATAATATAAAATTTATACCATTTTAAGTATATGATTCATTGGCATTGTGTTCACATTGTTGTGCATCTATCACTGCTATCTCTCTCCAGAAGATTTTCAACATCCCAAACTGAAATTCTGCACCTGTTCAACAATAAATGTTCATTTCCTCCTCCACTCAGCCCTGCATAGGAGGTTGATAATAAATATGAAGAAACCAGCCAAATTTACTCCATATTATGAAGTTAGAATGTTTTCCATTTGTGCTGCCACACTTTTTAGTATCATAGAAGAAATCAAACTGTTTATGGTCTGTGTGGTCAATATTAATAATAAAAGCATCTATCTTATATTTGAATAGCGTCATTGAAACACTTTTTACACCATGGGCTTCTCTGGAGAGAAGAACAGCTCACTGAGGTGCTGGGGCTGGAGCGGCACGGATGCAGGGGAGCTGACTGATTTGAGTTGGAGAGCGGAGAGCATCACTAAAGTCTAACTAGGTTTCCCTTCTGGTTTCCTTTTAAGATGGGTATCTTAGGGTTTAGAGAAGTCTTTACATTTCTGATTAAAAATAAATTAAGAAATACAGAATGGATTGTGACGTTATATTAGTTCAATGGGCTTGCTCCTCTGGAATAGATATGAAGTGACTGCAAACAGAAAATCCACCATCTTGCTTCTCACCTGGAGATAAGATAACACTGTAGCTCTGAGTGATTCACACATGAGATACTCGTTGTTATACACCTTCTTCATTCACTCCGCCTGCATTGTGAAGGTCCCTGCTGTGCCCGGCTCCTTGCCAGGGGCTGGGAGCTAAGCAGTTGTAGAGTCCATGTGACAGGGCATCATGGGGCTCTTGGACAATGACATGTGTCCGCCTGGCTGTCCTGAATAGAGGGGTGGAGGCCTGAGGGGCTCTCCTTGCTGTGAAGATGCGAGTCCTGGGCATTTCTTTGTGAATGGCCCACCACTTGTGGGTTCTGACTCTGTACCCCAAGTGTCAAGCCTTCTGAAAGAAAGTTATTTTTTTCATCTTTCGAAAGTATACCGCCCGGGTGCACTTGTGGAAAATAAAAAGGACATACAAAAACATATACAAATATGATTTCAGCACACTATTCCGAGTTAAGCAAGAAAAGGTAAGCTAATAAGTTAGGTCTTTCATTTCTGGTCTGACATGGGCAATGAGGGATAGTTGTGGATACAACTCTTGAGTTTCCATCCAGCCTGCCACCTCTCCTGAAACTTCTCAACCCAAAAAGGGACCTTAGTGGTCATGGTTTACCTATGACAACTATATCCCTGGCCACAGCTGAATGGTCTCAGATCCAAGCTAAGCCAAACAGATTCTGTCTCCCAGGAAATGGGAGCTAGCACACTGGTGAGCTGTGACAAAGCCATATTCCAAAATGGGAATGAAGAAGCAAAAAAGGCCTACAGAAAGAGAAGCCTATAGCAGACACGAGAAGAGTATGAAACAAGAGACCATATGGTGCCCAGTTAGTGTGCTGAGAGGCTGACCATCCATCTATGAACCAAAAGGTCATGGTTCACTTCTGGGTCAGGGCACATGCCTGGGTTGCGGGCTCGATCCCTGGTGTGGAGTGTGCAAGAGGCAGCCAATCAATGATTCTCTTTCATCATTGATGTTTCTATCTCTCCCTCCTTCTCCCTCTCCCTCTCCCTTCTTCTCTGAAATGAATAAAAATATAGAGAAACAAACCAAAAAAAGAGAACGAGAGAGACCGTATAGTCTGACAGAGTGAGGAAGAGACTGAAATATAGCTGCCTCCCTTCAAGCGTGGTCCATCTACCCAGTCCTTTGTGACGCTCCATCACACTAATGGCCTTTGGATGCCCAGAGATGTCCCTGGATCATAGCTCTGCTTACAGAAAATTTCCCCTTTTCATTCAAGCTAGTGATGCTGTCTGTGGCTGTGCCTTACAAACAAAGGAGGCCTAATAAGATAGGCACACAGTATAAGTATTTGCATATTAATTTTTTGACAAATGTAAAGATATATTAAGAAAAATTTGAAGTAATTTTATGAACAGTGTTCTTTTCTCACTAATTGAAAAATTGAAAGTCCAATAAGTCAATCGATAGACATACTATTCATAGTTTCTTTGAAGATATTTTAACAACATATGGAGCATATGGCTTAAAAATATGTGTAAATAAAAACACATGCCACTCAACTACAGGTATTCTATGGCATCAGATGCTCCTCTGTGCTGTTTAATGAACATCTTGAGATATTCCAATTTGGAATGTGTAATCTAATGACTTTTTAATTGTTGCATTTTTCTATATGACTAACAACCCTGCACGCAAGTTAAATTATAAATTCAGATAGTGTTTCTTAAGTACTCTCCCTCCATGTGTCCATTACAAGTGAATTGTGATTTGTCTAATGCTCGTTTTTAGCTAAGCATTACCATCAAAACCAGCAAAACCTACATGATGACAAAACCACTGCTCAAATTAAAAAGCTTGAATTACAGGCATCAAATTTAAGACATTCATTAACTCATGATGTCCTCCTCCTGTGGCTCAGCCTCTCTTTCTGCCTCAGCTCAGACGCACAGCAGTTGGTCTGCTCAGCATTCATTATAGACAGTTCGCCAGAGATATACTGAGAGAATGGGGGAAGCCTTGTTATTATTCTCACATAAACGCTACGGAGGCTCAGTCAGCTGTGGAATTTGATAGACTCTTTATTCAACTACAGAAAAGAGTTACCAAATAGGGGTCTATGTTCTGCTCAGCCTTAATGGAGATGGAGAGAATGAAGAAGTAGTTCAGAGGACGGTAACATGGTTGTAGAAGAGGGTAGATCTGTGAGACAATTTAGTGTACAACAAAGGGCTGGCACTTCCACATCAGAACGACATGGGTTTCTCTTGTGGTTTCCTCACTGCTTCACTCGGGTCAGTTCAGATCTTTGCTAACGCTAAGTGTCCTCGGGTGTAGAAAGGAAGTAATGACTGCGCATACTCAGTAGCACTGTTGTCAGGATTAAGTTGAGCTAACATTTATATGTGGCATAGAGTAGGGAGCTCGCATATTTTTCTGAACAGAACCAGAGAGTAAATATTTTAGGGTTTGTAGGCTACATAGTGTTTATAGCTTCTACTCAACTCAGCTGTCACAGCAGCACAAAAGCAGCTGGAAGCAAAACATAAACAAAACTGACTTCTGGACATGAAACTTTGAATTTTATCTAATGAAATATTATTACTTTGATTTTTTTCAACCACTTAAAATGTAACAATGATTTGTAGCTTGCCATCCGTATAAGAATAGGCAGTGAGCCTGCCCTACAGCAAAACATGAGAAATATTATTAGTATTGCCAATAACAATAATGACTGAAAATAGAGGAGAGGTTCTGTTACTATCTAATAGACAAAGGAATATGTTTTAAGTAGATGTTACTTTTTCCTAGAGTTTAAACTGCAGTTGGAGGGTAGAGTGGAACAGGAGATTTTGGATGGTGCCCTTGAGATGACAGAATATACCTCTTCAAGTTTTCAAGAAGGAGCAGAGAATCACAGTCTTCCCACGGGAGCCTCCAATTAGTCTAATTCCACGAGAGAGCCTGAACATGTGAGTTTATGTAGACCTACACAGCTACCCATCAAAAAACCAGAATGGTCACAACAGAAATAAGGAATCAGAATGGACTTTAGTTAAACATAAAGAAAAATGACCAATTTTGTTTTACTTTCTCATCTACACAGTAAATGAGTTTTACTACTTTCTTTTTAAAGACGTTTCTAGTTGAATCATGGGATCAGAATAGTGAAAGTACTATTGCTTATTATCTAGAAGCATGTCATGGATTTATGACTGCTTCTGAATTTTCTAAGGTGGGTGCACCAAGTAACTGACTGGGACTTAAGGAAATCCACTTTTGAAAGAGCTTTTCCATGTTGGGTGCACACAACTCACGCTTGCAATTAAGGACCGACAATTCTTCATCCATGAAAGACAGTGCACCAGCCACCCAACCAAAGGCATGTTGTCAGGGTTGGCTTTTAAGGCCTTAGACTTATCTATCACCACTCCATTGGTAACTGCCTTTTGAGACCAAGGGGAAACAATTACAAGTGTGCTGACAGAAGTGCCATAAGGGGCAAAATTGTATTTTTCTTCTTTCTATACCAACTGTCCCAGCCCAAATCTCTCCAGTGTAATGAATGGACTCAAGATAGATAGATGAGAAGCAGTTGAAGGCTACCACTTCGATAAGGTATTATTAGTCAAGGGTAATGCTGAATAATTAAGATCATACAGTTGAGAACCCGAAGATGCAGAAAAATTAACAAATGTATTTATAGAGGGTCTCCTAAACTCAGAATGGTTAATTTGCTGATTTTTTTAAAGATCAATGATGTATAGAAAAACTGGAGGAAAAAATATGGTCTCTGTTTCAATTCTCTCTTCATTCCCCATGGGTTTTGGTTTCAGATTCATATTCATGCTCTTTGAGCAAAAGTACCCAAGCGCTAGATTATGTTTCAATTACTTTCCCTACTGAGTTCTTGTTGATAATGTTTATATAATTCTGCCCACTGGAAGCACCTTCCTATCAGAAAGGAACCTACTCTGAAATTAGCTTATTGGAAACCAGTTTCAGCAAGAACTCTGAAGCTGATTAGTTTTCTTTATGGCCTTTGAGTCTAGTTGTCAACTCCCACCCCTCCCTCATGTCAGCTCCATGACATACCCCTTTATGTACCATGACCAGTCCAAATGGGAGCCCCTCTACTCAGCCTTCCCAGTCTTTCTCTTGCTCTTTTTACTCCCTTCCCCATCTGAACTATTCATCTATTTAGCCTCTCTTCTCCTGGATGGTCTCTTCCAGCACCACAATCATCATCTATGTTCTTACAAGGACCATACCTGTATCTGCAGCACCACCACCCTGCTGCACTCCAGGTCAGTATTTTAGTATCTCCATCTGGATGTTCTTCCTCTACCCCAAAACAGCCAAAATGGGATTCATACACTTTTTCCCCTCTCTCCCAAATCTCCTTCTCTCATCTTGGTTTTCCTCAAAATAAGTAGTTATATTGGAATAGGGGGTCTTCTCCATCTCCTCTACAAGCAAGCTCTCTCAAATTCACCTCTTTCTCTTTTCCCACTGCCTCTATCTCTATTGCATTCTTTCATAATAGCCATTACTGGTCTTCCTACATTTTGAAATTTGTTTCCATAATTTAAAACTGACTATATCACTTTAACACTTGAAATAATCTAGGCTTCTCTGTTGCCACAGGATAACCCTAAATACCTGGCACATCCCTGTGTCTTCATTCATTTTCCTCCCGCTACTCTGAAAGTGTTCTAGGACAACCTGTTGAACGCCTTCATTTCTATCAAGGTTTTGTACCACAAATGTCACCTACTTAGAAAAACTAAATGGTCACCATGCATCATTAGTTGATTCTCTTACACAGACTCTTCAGTACTCATAGGATGCTCTATAAATATTTCCAGTCAGCCCTTACCACAATGTACTATGATTAACATTTTTCATGTGTATCTTCCTTTAAAACCTTGAGCTCCCTCAAGCTGGAGGGACAATGACTAACACAGTGCCTGGAAGAGTGGGTACTCAATAATTTCCTGGTAAATAAATAAATGAAAACAAAAACTCCTTTCTCTTCCACTTTTGCTTTGTCCTGAATCCCACTTGTGATATTTTTAGAAAATATAATATACTCTACTGATGCAAAAGTACTGAATTAGTCAGACATCTAAACGTATACAACATTGGAACCAGATGGTCAACCCATTTCTTGTAATTCTACAGGGCCATCAGAGTCTCATGTAAGGGGAATAATCAAGCTCTCCTTAAGTGTGATCAATGATGTCTCCAGTACCCACCATGCCCCATATTTCTTCAATGATGTGCTGTCTAGAATCGCAGACTTAGCAGGAAGCTAACCCATCTGACTGGCTACATCTTGGTGGGGAGGGTTAGACATGTCAGTTTCTGCAGCTTCCCTCAGACATTGTTTCAAAATCAGCAAAGACATTGAGAGTGTGTGGTAAACACACACTGCCTTGCCCCTGCAAGGTGAGTCTTGGGACAACTGTGCAGGGCAATTGGCTCCACACCTGCCAGACACATGCACAAACAGGGACCCAACTGGGGAGTGACCAAGAGCCAGAAGCCCCAATATCCGCAGAGGAGTAGAAGAAATCTCATGACTGTGCCAACAGTAACTTGTCCCCATACCGAAGGAAAATAAATCCTGGTAAGTAATTTTTGCTGGCAGAGCTCAGAGAAACATGAATGAAATATTCCTGCCGGGATGTACGAAAAGCTCCATCATCTATCACGCTGGGAAACAAAAGGTTGCAATACTGGAAACCACATCAGCTGAATCCACTGGATACCCAAGAAAGAACTGTGCAGCCTATGCTGGGAGAAATGGGACTGCACTTTCTTCTGTTCCACCCTAGAGCCTGGCACTCAACCTTGGGCTGAGAGCCCCAGAAAAGAAAAGAAATAATAATAGGATTTGAATGCCTATGTGCTTCAAGCAGAGCGATTTAAGACTTTCTTATGTTGATGTAAAGGCAGGACACAGGAGGATTGGGAACACACCAGAATGCTGATTGCCAAAGAACAAGCTGTGTTTAGTGACAGAAAAAGAGCTTTTAATACTTTCTAGATGCTGGTAAGGTGAGATGAATTCATCGGAAACCTACTTCTGTTAAAAAGAGGAAAACATTGTGAGGCAAAACCAATTCTTAAGCTGTGTCTGCTGGCATTTGCTTTACACACACAGTAAAATCTTCTTAGCAGTTTTCAAGGGACCAGAAGATTTCATAAGGAAATCTTCTAATGAGGTAATGGAGAGATGTGACTTTTATGAGCTGTAACATAAAAAGCTTACCAGCCTGAGTCCTGGCTCCACCACCAGCTTTTTGAATTAGGAGCCATTGAAGCCCTTTGATACAGGGGTGCTGTCCAAGGAAGGAATAAGTTTTGGGCATGAGCGGGGCTTCTCTTCTGAGGTAGCTTTCCTTCTAAACCCATCACAGTGGCATCTGCTAACATACAAGTGAGTCAGTTGTAGCGTGGAATAGGCTAAAAAAAACCTTATCTTCATTACATAAAGCAATTGGTGGGTGAGGAAGAAGTCATGCCAGGGTAGGGAACATACTGTGAGGAGTTTAAGCAGGAGACATGGAGCGGAGGGCAGAGTCCCCCATGACCCGGAAAGGGAGATAAGAGGAGCCATGAAATTAGCAACAGATGAGAGCAAGATAGCCAGCTAAAATATAGGACACCCTGTTAAAACCTGACTTTCAGAAAAACAAAGAATAATTTGCGGGATAAATATGTCCCAAATAGTACATGAGACATTCTAATACAGAAAATTAATCTCTGTTTATCTGAAATTCAAATTTAACAGGGCACCCTGTATTTTTATTTGCTAAATCTGGTGAAGCTACATGAGGGAAATGAAATCTTAATGAAAAAATGAGCCTTAATTGAGAGAATGAGATCTGAGAACCTGAGTCCTAACATCCAGAGGAGATAGGTTTCTTATGGGAGAAAACAATATTAAGTTGTCATAGGAGAGGGACTCTGTTAAATGTGTGGAATAGTGACGCTACTTCTAGGAAAATGTACTCAGAAACCTGAAACACCAATCAGAAATAGCATATGCATCCCTATGTTCATAGCAGCTAAGTGACCATTAGTAGATGAATGATTTTTTTAAAATATGGTACATTTACACAATGGAATATTATGCAGCTGTAAAAAATATATAAGGATCTCTTACCCTTTGAGACAGCATGGAGAGACCTGAAGAGTATTATGCTAAGCAAAATAAGTCAGTCAGAGAAAGAAGTATCACATTATCTCACTTATATTTGGAATCTAATGAAAAAATAAACTGATTAACAAAACAGATCCAGAGACTTAGAAGCATGCAACAGAATGGTGTATTTCAAAGGGAAAGCAGAGGGGAATCAGGGGGTAAGATTAACTAAAGAACGTATATACATATATGCATAGCCCATGGTCAGACAATAGTGTGGGGAAGGCCTCTGAAGGGGATAGGAGCAGAGTGGAGGGGGTCAATGGGGGGGGGAAAGGGGAACATCTGTAATATTTTCAACACTAAATATAAAAAAAATTAAAAAAGAAGAGTGGAATGAAATACTACTTACAATGTTCAGAGAGGAAAAAAATCAGTTTCAAATTCTATACCTTGCAAACGTATCCTTCAAAAGTGAAAGAAAAATAAAGACAAATAAACATTGAGGAAATGTATTTTTTTAAAGCATGGAATCTGGCAAGGGGAACCATGGGTTCTCTCCAAGGAAAGATGGCTTATTGTGAACCAAGAGGGGAGCCAGAGGAAGGGGCCTGGAGGGGAAATACTGTGAAGGGAAAAGAAGTGAGATTTTTGTCATGAGAAGTATGGAACTGAGAACAATAATACTAAGACTGCACAGACTGTGCTCGTTGGGATGAGAATGAAATGGACAACTAATTAAGACAAAGAGAAGCACTAAGTAACGTGGCATGATTATCTTGGCAAATAGAGCAAGAAAGAGACACACAGAGAAAGCAAAAAAGGTCGAGATAAAGAAAGAGGATCATTTTCCATGAGAATATTCTTTAAAAGTGGAGCCAAAAAAAGAAATAGGCCCTTATTTCTGTGATCCGCTAATTCTAAAGCATGAAAAAATGAGGCATCTCTCAAGAGAACTAAGATGGCGGCATAGGTGAGCACCTATCTAGCTGTCCACGCAACAATTCTGAAACTACAACTTAACAACAGAACAAACATGTCCAGAATCACCGGAGAGCTGGCTGAGTGAAAATTCCACACATAAAAGTAGAGGTGGGATGCAGTGGTGACTCGGGAACAGCGGTACACAGCTTTGAGGTTCTGAGCGTGAGCAAGCAGTGAGGGACGGGCGGCAGACAGCAAGCCTGGCTGGTTTTCTCCAGCGGGGAGGGTGGAGGCCTCCCACAGCACCGACCCCCCAGTACCAGGTGAGCTCCCAGGTCAGGGAAAGGAGGATCCCGGGCGCGGCTGAGGTCTGTGTGTTTGGGGAGAGTGCACAAGTAAATTGGAGTGTGCAACCGGGCAGAGAACGCGCGACTCGCTCACTTGCTCAGAGACCACCATACTGCTTTGTTTTACAACCCTGAGTGAGACTTTGGCTGTGCAGACTCATTTGGGGAGAGGCAGAGTTGCCTGGCAATGGGGAGATCAGCGGTGGATTTACATTGCCACCCAACACCAAGACCCGTGAGCCGCACAGATAAGCTGACGCCGCAAGCCCCATAGACCTGAAGCGGTGCGCCACCAAGGGCGGACCTAAGCCTGATGCCTCACGCCCATTAGATGCTGACTCTGGGCGCCACGAGGGCGGACCTAAGGCTGACGCTGCGCGCCCATTAGACGCTGAAGCTGTGTGACAGGAAGGGCGGGCCTAAGGCTGACACCGGGCGCTGCATAAGGAAGCTGAGCCACTGTTCCTTAGAGGATACCTATCACACACCGCTAAGGGACCAACTCAGGAAAGCAACCACAATGCAGAGAAAAGGAAAGAACTCAGCTGTGAAAGAAATGGAGGAAAAAAAGATGACTAGACATAGAGTTCAAAACCACAATAATTAGGTTTATGAAGAGGCTACTAGAAAAGGCCGAGAAACTTAATGAGAACTATGCCTAAATAAATAACACCTACAAAGAAATGAACAACGCCTACAAGGATATGAAAAAAGACCAACTAGAAATTAAGCATATACTGACTGAAACAAAAAATATTATACAAAGACCTAAAAGCAGTCCAGACGACCACAAAAACCAAGTCAAAGATTTGAAATACAAAAAAGCAAAATCCACTCAGCTGGAAAAGCAAGAAGCCAAAAGAGTCCAAAAAATTGAATATAGTATAAGGGGCCTCTGGGACAACCTCAAGCATACCAACATCAGAATTATTGGGGTGCCAGAAAAAGAGAGAGAGCAAGATACTGAAAACCTGCTAGAAGAAATAGTGACTGAAAACTTCCCCCACCTAGTGAAAGAAATTGACTTAAAAACCCAACAAGTGCACAGAACCCCAAATTATAGGAATCTAAAGAGGACCACACCAAGGCACATCATAATTAAAATGCCAAGAGCAAAAGATAAAGAGAGGATATTAAAAGCAGCAAGAGAAAAACAGTTAGTTACCTATAAGGGAGCACCCATACGATTGTCAGCAGATTTCTCAACAGAAATGATGCAGGCCAGACGGGAGTGGCAAGAAATATTCAAAGTAATGAGTAGCAAGAATCTACAACCAAGATTGCTCTATCCAGCAAAGCTGTCATTCAGAATTGAAGGTCAGATAAAGTGCTTCGCAGATAAGAAAAAGCTAAAGGAGTTCATCACCGCCAAACCAACACTATATGAAATGCTGAAAGGTATTGTTTAAGAAGAGGAAGAAGAAAAAGGTAAAAATGTGCATTATGAACAACAAGTACACATCTATCAACAAATGAATCTAAAAATCAAGTGAATTAACAACCTGATGATCAGGATAAAATGAGGAATAGAACAAAATCATGGACATAGAGAGGGAATGGACTGATAATGCTTGGTGAGAAAAAGGGTGTGGGAAGTATAGCAAGAGGCTGGACAAAAATCATGCAACTATGGGAGAGGACGGGGCTGGGGGGGGGAGGTAAGGGTGGAGAGTGGGATGGGTACTGGGTGGAGGGGAGCTATTGGGGGGAAATGCAATTAATAAACTGAACAATAAAGGTAAAAAAAATATAAAAAATAAAATAAAATAAAATAAAATATTAAGTTTAAAAAGGAAAAAAAAATGAGGCATCTCTTTATTGCTTTGGAGAAGATAAGACCAATAGAAGAGGATGTGAAATTCAATGTAGGTAAGTACACCTAAGGAGATAAGTCAATTTACTCTGAGGAAATAAAAAATACTAACTCATTCATTTACTCATTCACCCAACAAACACCTCTGAGCGCTCACCAAATTCCAGGTACTGTGCACCAGAAAACAACAAAAAGTTCATAATCAAGTGATTCACTAGAGCTACTGGTGACTCAGGCACCTTTAGAAAACATAGCCTACACTTCATAAAAAGAAAGTTGTGAAATTAAAAAGCACTTTGAGGTGCGATCATCTTCATATAATACAAAGAAAATAAGAACTACTGTAACAATTGCCTTTATTAGCCTACCAGAAGAGGTTTTGATGCAATATGAAATCTTCCAAAAATTCTAATCTACTCCCAAGTTAACAAAATAATAAATTAGACTTTTTCCGCTGCAATATTTATTATCTTAACTGTTTCTATTGAAAATGAAGCTAAAATTAAAGTCATAGCTTCTAAAAACTTTTCCTCTCATAAAAAATATTTTGATAGACTTATCTGAATATTCTATGTATGAAAAAAATTATGACAGAAACTCCCCAAGTATTCAACAGGTTTAAATCCATAAAAACTTAAAACTGCTCTAATATTTTTAAAGCAATAAGCATTCAAATGGCAAAATACAAACTGGAAAGAATTCCAAATGTGGCAGAGGCTATATTACCCTTATACTATTAAGAACTCACTTGAAAAGATAACAAAATCTTCCACATGATGCAAAAAAATGGACAAAAGTCATGAAAAAGTAATTCATGGGAAGAAAATGAACATAGCAGATAGTTAACTTCTCTAGTCCTAATTACATCAATCATTAGCTTACATTTTCACCTATTAAGTTAGCAGTTATTTTTTAATTAATATATTTAATATTGATGAGGGTAGTTAGTGAGCATCAGGCACTGGTTAAAAAAACTTTCTAGAAATTAATTTAGCAGTAAATGTTAAAAGCCTTAAAAATGATCACATTCTTCCACCTAGGAATTCTGCTTCTAGATATCTGTCCTAAGGAAGCCATCAGATGTATTGCCAAAGGTTTATGAACAGAGATATCACACTATTAATAGAAAAAAGAAAAGCATATAATTTTCATTAATGGGAGAATTAAAATGGAATATTAGTCATTAAAATTGCATTTAAAACTATTGAAGTGACCCTTTAAAATAAGTGAAAAAAATAGTATTTCAAAGTAGCACACAAAACTATATTTATATATCTACAGATAGCATGATAATAATCATATATGGAAAAAGTGGATGAAAATATACCAAAATGTCAAGGGTGATTAATATAGTTGTTAGATTATATATAACTATTGTTTCCTTTAAAAATTTTCTTATACGTTCTGTGGTTTCCATAATAAATGTGTATTTCTTTGGCAATAAAGGTGATGGAAAATGAGAACTAGCTTTAGCTAAAGAGCAAAATGGAAACCAGAAATATGGTTAATCTAAGAATATGCACAAGTCTTAGACTCATACAACTTGGTATTTATTTAAGTACGTATATTTATAAATTGCCTATGACCTGAAACTCTTTATTTATTCTCATTTCAATAATACAATAAAAATTGAGCAAAAAAACAAATAAAATATTTATCTCCCAAATCAATTTTTCCTTCAAAACTGAGTTTGCCCCATACCTGACAAGTATGCGATATTTCTATTTGTTTTTACAGCCTAAGATTTGTAAAATTTAAACTTATTCTGCTAAAAGTAAGAAAATCCAACTAGACGTTTTCTTGTGCTCAAGATTTCACTCTAGTTTGACCTTGAAGAGATTTGAGAACATGTATTCTATTGCCACTGCAGGCATGAATATGATCAGCGCCCTCTTGTGAGCATGGGATGAAATTTTAAAAATATATTTATTGCTGAAAGACTTGTGTCTTATCTATTACTCACCATGGGAAAACATACACCTGTGCTCACTAGAGACCACAGTCTTTCGGGTAAAATCATCCCAGAATTGCTGATGACTTTGGTTTTCAACACACAATGCATTTGTATAGAAAAGTCCCTGACATTCAATAGAGTGTTTATTGTTTTAAAATTCATGGAAGAGAACTTGAAAGTCTGCTCTTTTGCCAATGCTTATCTGCACATCACAGTGGAGGATACAAGGACCTCCTCTGGGGCAAATACACCACCGTGCTCACGTGTAAGGCTCAGGATGTCCTGAAAAGAAGGCGAGCCTTTCTGAAAGGAGAAATGAGTGTGACTTTTGCACACTCTTAATGCACAGAGTCATACATCATCACTTTAAAAATAGACATGATTAGCCGAGACTGGTTTGGCTCAGTGGACAGAGTGTTGGACTGCGGACTGAAGGGTCCCAGGTTCGATTCCGGCAAGGGCATGTACCTTGGCTGTGGGCACATCCCCAGTGGGGGGCGTGCAAGAGGCAGCTGATCGATGTTTCTCTCTCATGAATGTTTCTGACTTTCTATCTCTCTCCCTTCTGCTCTGTAAAAAAATCAATGAAAAAAACATATAAAAATAAATAAATAAATAAACAAACAAACATGATTAAAACAACTTAGGCTAAAACAAAATCAAATAAGAGATCCTTGAGAGTAGACTATGACATCTTCAGCACAGCATAGTGTATGTGCAGGACAGAACGAATTCCCCTTTACACTGAAACAAGACCATCTACCAAAATAGAACTGAATTTCTCATCACTCTAATTTGGGCTTTCTTTCTTGTATCTAATTACAGTCAAATCACATTTGACCAACAGGCTGAGATCCACAATTAGTTCTAACATGCTAAAGTGGAAAGATCATCTTAAAATGAAAAGGATTTCTCATGACACTAGATCTTGCATCTGTTATTCATCAGCACTGCTGCCCTTGCCTGGGATACTGCCTGCCCCTCCCAGTTCCCGGGCTCTACATCTGAGGAAGACTTTTCCAATGACCTGGACACTAATCAAATTTCTTTTTGTCAAAATCACCTTAACAAAAATATCTTTCTACCTACTTAATGCTCTCATTTATTTTGCGGAAAGACGTCATCACTGAAGGGTGTGTGAATGGCACTGGAAAATCATTTCAGTCCATTTGCTTCTAATCATCGATGGAAGGCAGGAAGCATTTCCATCTGTTGAGCTCACTACTGCTGATAAACACAGAGCTGTAAACCTGGAGGCTGTGGGTTCCTGTGGACTTGGCTTAGATCAGCGGCCCTCAAAGTATGGTCTGGGAGCCTTTGGGGATCCCTCTGGTGTTTTCAGCAGGTCTGCATGGTCAAAACTGCTTTCATAATCATACCGAGACAGTATTTGCCTTTCTCATTCTCATTCTCTTACAAATATACTGTGAATATTTTGTAACAGATAGATGCAGAAGCAGATATGTGAACCTACCTGTCTACTATTACAGCCAGCCGTGAAAGCAATGTGCAGAAATGTAAACAATACCATTCTACTCACTGAACTTTTTTTCGCATGGAAAATACATTTAAGTGCCATAAAAATATTATTTATGCCAACCCAAAATGGCCTTATCTTTGTTATTTTGGACAATACATAAATATTTTTAAATTTCTCCATTTTAATTTCTAATAAGGTGATATGAGTTGTTGTAATCCACATAAGCAAAAGAAGTATGGGTCCTCAATCATTTTAAAGAATAAAAATGGGTCCTGGACTAAAATTCTTGAGAACAGTTTTCAGATACCTCTATTTTGCCTCAGCATTAAAATGTATTAATGTTGAATTCAGAAGCTCCAGAAAATCTTTCTAGATGTTTACCATCAAAGCAACCTTCCGTTTTGCCCCAAGTAGAAAAGCATTTTTATTGTTGTTTGACTTTATGCTACACAGAACCCAAGTTAAATTTCACTTAGGTGCAGAACTAATAAGAATATTTCATATATCATTCATGCATCAATTCAGTACAAATGTACTGAGAACTTATCATGTGTAAATACAACTATGTTTGGTAACTTGCTAGTCTGGGGAAATAAAATGGCATCTTAGCCTGAAAAAAAAAATAATGTGGCCATCTCTAAATAATAAGATCTAACATTTATTAAATACATGGTATATGCTAGCCATTGTTCTAAGTACTTATTGTCATAATTAAGCTCCTGACAAGGATTCTATGTGCCATTATTCCCATTTACAGATGAAGAAACTGAGGCACAGAATGATTAAGACATTTGACCAAGGTTACAAAGCTATTAAGTAGCAAAGCCAGGATTGAACTGAACAGAATCTCTGCACATGGCCTTTATGGTATAACTACACCACCCAGCAAAGTCCTGGAGCTGCATATGTGAACTAGTGGCACACAATGTAGAGAAATATCCAAGGCAACATCAAGATTTGCTGGAGTTAGTTTATCTTGACAGAGCTTAAAAAAAACAGCACTTTAAATTTACCATTAATTCCTGGATTCTGCACATTGGATTAAAAAAGTAAACTGACTGAAACTTTTAGTCACGATTCACTTGTGCACAGTTATGAAGTTGTGAAGAAATGACCCTACTATACCACTAACCCTAAACTCTAACTTTCATAAAAAGATATAAAATCTGGAGAGAGGCCCAGAAAGTGTAACATCAGCAAACCAGCTACCAGTAAAATAATCTGTGCACATTAGCGACATCCATTTTCAGATAAATAATTAATTCAACCAATCAATCATTTAATCAGAAAGCTGTTATGAATGTAATTGTATTCCCCTGAAAAAGTCCCATGTTGAAATCCTAATCCTCAAAACACCTCAGAATGTGACTATATTTGGAAATAGAGCTTTTTAGAGTTAAGGTTAAATGAGGTTATATGGGTGGTTCTGATCCAATATGACCTTATAAGAAGTGAGAGAGATACACCAGGGGTGTGCATGCCTGTCTGAGAAGAAAACCAGGAGTAATCCTCATCTCAAAATGGAGACCTAGGTGTGGTGACTCTGCAGTGGACAGCAGGGGGAATTAGAGGTCATGGTCAAGTTTTCATGTCCTCAAGGAGCTGACAAAAAAAAAATGAAGGGAGAAAGACTAACCTACAGAACACTATTGAGAAAGTGTATTTAAAAGTTCAAAGCCACACATGCCTGTTACATTCTAGAATGTCATATGGGAATAGTACCATGAGCTAAGGTGCCATGAGCTATTGTGACCGACAACGGGAGGCCATGCCATGGCACCATGTGCCATGCTAACAGCAGTAGTTCTTACTATCGGGAGAGTTTCTTAGAGAGGCAGTGGATTAGAGAGAAGTCACAATGGGTCAACTCTCTGGACAATGTGTTCGTCTCCAGACACTGTAATCAGCAGAGTCACTGGGATGACAGAAGACATTATTCAATACACTACCCTGTTCAATCAACTGATTACAATAACCTCAGCATCAAATAGTACAGCAGAAGTCACACAATTCAGACAAGCTCACTAAAGACTCATGAACTTTTTAAAAGAGTGTTGTTCTTATAAGTTCAAAATAGACATTAATTTGAGCCAGTGAAGTCTGTCTATCCATGTAACAGAACACCAATTAGCTCAACTTTTCTGAAAAGCAACTGAGTAATATATATTAAAAACCCTGAAAGTGTCTCTTTTTTACAGGAATTAAACTTTAGAAATTTATTCCAAAGTAATGATCAGGAATTCCTACAGATTTATGTAGATAATATTAAGAATAGTTATATATATTTTAGAAAAAAATACATCAAAAAATTAAACATAGTTTTCTCTGAATTTAAAAATTAAGGATGATTTTGTTTTTATACATTTTGTTATATTTCAAAAGTTCTACAATGACCATGTATTACTTTTAGGAATCAACAAATAAACAATAAATGTTTTCTTTTTTACAAGATTAACCCTGTCACTGAGGTTCTGATCCCAAACTGGGCAAAAATCTCTGGGTATCTTCCTGTCTCAGTGTGTCCTTTCAGAAAATAAGGACACAAACAACCAAGTTTTTTCAGTCGGCAAGTAAAAATTTTGAACCATATTATAGAGGAATTTATTGTGAAAGTATAAAATCCTATATAATAAAAAGAGAAACATGCAAATGTGACCGTACCTTTACTACCCTACCAGCCAATCAGGAGCGGGGGCGGGAGCGGGGCCGAGCAGCATGGCCCGACCCCCACCAGCCTCCTGTCCCAGCACGCCATGGTGATGCCCCCCACTGACACAATTTTCATAAAAATATTTGAAATGAAATATTGAAGTTTTTGCATTCCCCAAACCTTCTTTCAAGCAAAATTTTACCTCTCTCCAACCCCTCACTACTCCTTCCCACCATTCAAAAGAGAGTTCATGATGAAACTAATTTGACTTGAATTTGCCTAAAATGTTCCAATTCCTGATAGTACCAAATAAGGTAACTTCTTTTCAGAAAAAGAAGAGGGAGGCAAATACTGTTAGTGAAAGCTGTTCTCAGTGAGGAAGCCCACACGAGCTCATTTGGTAATACTTATTATTTTTATAAATTAAACTAAAATTCTCATTTTCCTTAGGAAAATATGAATACAATCCAGAGAAGGGACGAAAGAGGGAATGCAGAACACACGAGAGTGCACTTCTGTAGCATTCTAAGGAACAAGACAGGTTCGTTCACAGGGTAAGGAAACCAACTACAATTTATGTAAGCAATGATGTTTGAATGACTACCAGAAACCGTGCTAATCTTTCTAGTTATTTCTAAATTAAATGAAAACCGTGAAATGGGAAATACTGAAATGGAAAGATATTTAACATCCTCATGCTTTGCTATATCCATTTCTCTCTATATAAGCACACATGCATCATTCTTTCACTATAACTAAGAATTAAAATAATTTTTGAAAAGTTTCTGAAATAAAGACAAATATTTATTTCTTTATTTTTGTTCATGCTGAATGGAAAAGGCTCCCTACACCACTATTAACTCTTTTCTTTCCATGGACGTAAGGCAACTACCTTTAGTACCAGCATCTGCCCAGGTGCATTTATTGAACCAATTTCAATTAACTCATTCATCACAGAAGAGTGCTTGGCTGATCTTTCTGCTCTTAAGGACTTGTTTCTTTCTTTTTTTTAAATATATTTTATTGATTTTTTTACAGAGCAGAAGGGAGAAGGATAGAAAGTCAGAAACATCGATGAGAGAGAGACATCGATCAGCTGCCTCTTGCACGCCCCCTACTGGGGATGTGCCCGCAGCCAAGGTACATGCCCTTGCAGGAATCGAATCCAGGACCCTTCAGTCTGCAGTCCAACGCTCTATCCACTGAGCCAAACCGGTCTCGGCAAGGGCTTGTTTCTTTAAGTGAACATTAATAGTTCTCTGAACTCAGAAATTGTGAAAAGCCCACAATTTGTTTTGGAGACAAGAGTAAACAGTGGCACAATGTGTGGATTTGTCCAGGTGAACAAGCATTATCTTGAAGTGTTAAGAGTCCTTCAAAAAGGCCAACACAAGAATGATACTACAAAATGGGTAAGAACAGAAATGTCAGTAGGAATACTCTACTAACTTGCATGTTACTAGTAGATAATAACAATGACATTTGTGGCGATAAGTTCAGAAATCCTTTTTCTCAGCGGAATTGTCTGACTATAGTACCCTATTCTTTCCACAGAACACTTGCAGAAATAGGATGTGGGTTTCTTCTGTGGTCTCAAAATGAATGTTTGATAGTTTCCTTTTTTCCTCTGATATTTTCCATCCCCTTTTCCAGTTGTTTCCTATGCTTTGTAGTTAATTTTTGCTTTCATTTTTTTCAGGTCCTTCTGACATGGCCTCTAATAATTCCTTAGAGTGTGCATTTCATCGTTTCCACTATTTGGGTAAGGAAGGCAAAGTAAAGGTCTCAGAAATATTCAGCAACCATCATTTATTTTTGTGGTAAGTAGAATTTTGAGTGGGCTGAAACAAACTCAAAATGTCCAATTTTCTAAAAAGAAACCTCGATGACCCTGGAGGCCAACAGAAACAATGCTGTCCTACTGTCCTGGGCTGAAATATCTCTCTCCAAAATTCATACGTTGAAATCCTAACTCATTAATGCCTCAGAATAAGAAGGTAATGAAAAAAATAAATAAAATGATAAAGAGGTAATGAAATTAAAATGGGGTCATTGGGGTAGGCCCCAATCCAATATGACTGGTATCTGCATTCCTCTGAAATCTAGACACAGACAGATACAGGGGGAAGATGGTGGGAAGACACATCTCGAAGCCAGAGAGAGGCCTCAGAAGAAACCAACCCTGCTGACATCTTGATCTCAGACTTCCAGCCTCCAGAATTGGGAGAAAATAATTTTCTGTTGTTTAAGCACCCAATCTATAGTACTTTGTTGTGGTAGATCTAGCAAACTAATACACCTCTCCATCATCTACCACTCCATCTGTGGGGAAGGAATGGGAGCTCTGTGAGGGGAGCAGTGCTCAAGGTGGGGGATCCCATGGGGGTAGGGAAGAAGGGTATTCTCCTTCCCTAATACAAGTGGGAGGACCTCCAAGAATTTCATTCGAAAGACCTGGGTACACATGAGATGGGGCAACCTTGCCTATTTATGCAGATTTTGTTAACTATTGAGTATATTCCAGAATTTAAGGTGCTAAGAACTTTCCATACATTGTCTCATTAATCCTTACACAACCCTCTGAAGTAAATTCTCACGCCCATTTTACAGACCAGCAGTGATATGTTCGGGCTGGCTGCTGAGATTTTGTTCAATATTCAGGAATGTTAGCAAGCCGCAACCCAGAACAGCTTGAAATCACCCTTGTGTTAATGCCTACAAATCAGGGCTCCTTTCCCTTCTCCTTGCCCCCATATATACCCCACAGCTGGTTTATCAGCACATCACAGCATGAGGAAACAGAGATTTAGTTGCCCACATCACAGAGCCAGGAAATGGTGGGGTTGAGCATTGAGCCCAGTGACTCAAGTGCCCCAGTACATGCCCTCACAAACTGTTTTCCAGCATCATGAAAAGTGGGCAGGGCAGCATATCACAATTATAGAATGCCCATCTGATCTAGAATCTCATTCTCTCTCTCTCTTTCTCTCTCTCTCTCTCTCTCTCTCTCTCTCTCTCTCTCTCTCTCTCTCATTTTTCAATATTTATTCTCACACACACTATACTCTGAGAACACTTTTTTTTGTCTGGTCACTCAGTCAAAGTCCACATGAAGCAGCTGATAAGCAGCAGCAGGCCCTCCAGGGAAGTCCAAGGCGCCTGGCCCTCGGTGGGACAGGAGTGGTGGCTGTTAACATCGTCCCTGCAGCGTTGCCCTTTCCACCAAAGCTTTGTTTGCCCAGCAAGAGAGCAGCAGCTGCTCTCCGGATGAGTGGATGATTATACAGGACCCATGGTTTTACATCAGAGAAGAGTGAATCTTAAAAACTTTTGTGTTTTTCTGTGTGTGTGTGTGTGTGTGTGTGTGTGTGTGTGTGTGTAATGGTGTTCAAAGTCTTGCATTTTTAAAAAGCAAGGAGGGGTCATTTCAAAATGAAAACCTGCTGAAAGATCTACAGAAACAAAGGGACTCTCTAACAAGTGAAGGGAAAAAATCAGTAATTCTTACTGTCTTACAAAACATTATACCTGGCCCAGTGGGTGTGGCTCAGCCTTTGAGCACTGACCCAGGAGCCCACAAGTCACCAGTTTGATTCCCGGTCAGGGCAATATGCCCAGTTTGCAGTCTTGATCCCCAGTGTGGTGCCTATAGGAGGCAGATGATCGATGATTCTCTCTCAACATTAGTGTTTCTTATTTCTCTCTCCCTTTCCCTTCCTCTCTGAAATCAATAAGAATGTATTTTAGAAAACATTATACCTGGCTTTATTTATCTTTATTAAAATACTGGGGGAATATTTCATAAGCTGTGTGGCTTCCTCACCCGTACACCACCGTGGAAAATGGAGATTGGGAAATAGGACGAGAGAGCAAGCCTGGTTCGGCAATGAACTGATCCTGTATTCTGAGGAAATGTATACTGAGGACTCTAAACCTCTAAATGGAAGCTAAGTGATTCAATCCATAAAACAGGAGTTAGGAAGCATCCAGATGTTAGGAATATAACTAAGTAGTATCATCAGATACAGGTCCTCACACACGTCAAGCACCATGTTCTCCCTGCTTCTCCGGGCACCTGCCTCTGTCTCTCTCATGCCTGTACTAATAATTTGTCCTTTTCTGTCAAGCATCAGTTGACACACAGCTTTTCTTTCCTGAAAAGGTACTTCATCTATACGCCATCCACTTTCCTTGGGGACATAGCAAAGGGATTGCTTTCCAGCTCATCCTCTCCCCTTTCTTAGAGCTCCACAGAACAAATCTACTTCAGTTTTACTGTGCCCCTGTGAAGTCAGAACACTTGGTAATCAGATGTCTTATTTTACCATGAAATGCACTGTAACATGCTGAACTATAATTCCCCCACTGATCCCTCACAATCTGGTCTAAACGACCATGTCAGGTGGCAAGGTTAGGTAATGATGGTGAGAATTTGAGATGAACACATTTTGCACAAACAGCATCTAAAAATATTATCTTCGCCCAACTGGAGTGGCTCACTTCGTTGAGCATTGTCCTGTGCTCCAAAAGGTTGCCAGTTCAATTCCTAGTCAAGACATATACCTGGGTTGTGGGTTCAATCCCCAGTAGGGCACATATGGAAGGCAACTGATCAATGTTTCCTTCTTACATCGATGTTTCTCTCTCTCTCTCTCTCTCTCTCTCTCTCTCTCTCTCTCTCTCTCTCTCTCTCTCTCTCTTCTCTCTCTCTCTCTCTCTCAGCATATCCTTGGGTGAGGATTTACATACATAAAATCTTCAAGAGAGCACAGTGCCTTAAGAACCATTTAAACTGTACATGCCAGAAATGCATCGAAATAGAAGTAAATATAAATAGTTGTTAATAGCTGTCATCCCATCCGTCACTTTCTAGAAGACAGGGAGCATGGCTGTGTGACTTGTCTTGGATCTGCCGTACACTCCTCGGTGTCTAGCACACAATAAAAACTTTGTTCTCCACTGGACTGAACTGGATTATCCTTGAAAGACAGTAAGATTATCATAGAAAGTATATGGATTTAGAATTAGAAATTCCTGGATTTGAATGCTGCCTTGTCAATCGTTACCTATATATAACCTTAAACAAATCTCTCACAATTTTAGCTTTCCTCTCCCTAAAAAATGAAGATGGTACCACATAAACCAAGTCTGTATAGAACATTTATTGAGGAAACATGTGAAAATTTGTAGCACCTAGGAGGTGATAAAAATAATTATTTAACTTTATAATTATTCTTTATGCAATTATGTATGTCAGGTATTATAAATTCTTTGAATCTGTCCTAATAGTGTTTCTTAAAAACCTCTTTATTTATCAAACTATTCTTCAACCATACATACAGGAGAAGAATTTTTATTGCTATCATGCTTTCTGATCTTATTCCATGCATTATTTAACCAAAAAGGTTAAGCCCTATTTTTAGATCTATGTATTTATGTAGAAATTTAGTTTATTTTTCCTGCAACTTGGGTATGACAAGGTATGTCTATTTCTGGATGCTGGAATTGCTTTCTTTGTTGTAGAGCAATCCTGAGTACTGGGGAACTCTGCCTCAGGCTCATAGACCCAGATTCAGTTACTGGAATGTCAAAAGGCCTTTGTTACATGGAAGTCTCACTTACAAGTCATGGGCCCAGAGGACAGCATCTGGTATGGCGTGCTTAAAGGAACAGGGTACTCAACTCACAAACAGCCTTAAAAATAGCCATGACACTGCGTCAGGCTCTCGGCTTGCAATTCCCCATCCTTCTTGGAGAGCTTTACATGACCCATCTCAGGGACTCACAATGTTAGGAAACCATGAGCATTCATAGGTTTACCATGTGCCACACTCCTCTGCACACACTACTCAGATCTGCTCCACGAATCTCAGAAGAGCCCTATGAATATCCCCACTTTGTGCATGAGTGAATAAATGCACAGAGAAATTAAGTGATTTACCCAAGACCATGCAACAAGCAGGTAGAGAAGCTGGGATTTGAACTACACACTCTGTCTCCGAAGCCCATGCTCTAATTCCATTAGACTACCTCTCCAGAGTGTAAATGACAATTCAGTCAGGGATCAGATGTTCTAGAAATACAGAATTCTACCAAGTAAGTGAATTTGACCATAGTCTTTCACTAAGAACTGTCCACTAAATGAGAGAAAAACTGTTCATCTTTATATTAGAAAGTAGGTGTACAGTTGTTTGTACAGAATTAATAAGTAATAATATGAGAATGAACTCTTTTGCTTATTCACAACCTGATATAACCCTCTAGAAACCTCTTAGGTTTATCAATAAATATTCCAAAGGGATCATGTATTATACAACAAAACTACTTGGCTGATGCTTCTATCAAGGCCCACATCTAAAAGTCAAGCTGTTTGGGATGTTTGCTGGAACCTAGTTTGAAAATTCTATTAATATTAAGTACCATTACGATGCCTCACAGTTCGGTGTTCTCTTTCTCTCTTTAATTCTCATGGCTTTCTCCAAAGCAGCAGCCACCAACTGGTGGTCCGTGGGCCACTGTGGTCCACAAGGTCTGAAAGGTTGGCGACCACTGCTCCAAAGCACAGAGCCCAGGGGTCTAGGCTCATGGACCACTGAAAACTGAATATGACAAAGGTATTCCTATAAGAGATGTCAACTGACCAGAAAGGCATTAGAGTCAAGACATACTGAAATATTCACATGGACAATTAGGATCATTCTTTCTTTGATAAATGTTCATTTTATCTAGAAGTATGTCTGGAGAGAAGATGGAAGAAGAAATGTTGACACAACGGACACAGAGGGAGAATCATAAGTCATTTTGGGTGCCTGGGTCATGAGGAGAGAAGCTCCCCAAGCATAACTCTGAAGGGAAAACCTCCCTACCCAAGGCCTACAAGGAAGTCGTTACCAAATGCGTAGAATGTTGCTCTGTGAACAGAAGTGGAGGGAAACAGATGCTCGTATTCCTCTTCTTTTCTTTTTCAGCCTCCATTCCCATGCTAAGAGTTATGACAAATGTCTGTCTTAGAAGCTAGATATTTGCTTAAAGAAAATAGGCCCTTAAGATAGGGTTCCCTGGTTTCTTCAAGACTTAAAGAAACTTAACCTCCCCCAGTTTCTGCTGAAATCCTAAGCTATCAATAGGAGCCTCAGTGACATCTGGCAAATGCTAAAGTTTCCCGATGAGAAATTAAAAGCTTCACTTGTAGGCACGTTAAAATGGCCTCTGCAATGCCTCGGATTGCCCAGCGCTGGATCAGATGGCAGGGTTGGGCTGCAGCCCATTAGTGAGGCCTGGATGCACTTCCACAAAGGAACAGTCATGCTTTCAACCTCGAGTTTTATCAATGAACTGACTAGATTCCAGGCACTGTCCCTCTGTTGCCTAGTGAAGGAGTGTTCATTGAGGGTTTAATCACAATTTTCCATCCACAGCGAAGGGGCCAGAAGCCTTCACTGCACAAGGCAGCTTCTAAGCGCATCAAAAGACAACACCAACACCATACACTTCTCGGTGGCAGAAGGACCAGGGCTTGCTCACCTGTGGGAAAGCTTGATGCCCACGGTGCCCAAACGTAGCCCCAGCTAGAGGGCTGGGATTCTCACACCAGGCACTGACAGCAGACGCGGTGCTCCATTCTGCTCACCAGAAAGGCACCCTGCTTGTAAAGTGAAGAACAGACATCCTTGAGCTACTCTGAGGTGTCCAGCACAGATGCAGAAAGGACATATAATAGTGGGTCTAGAAGCAGAGACTGCATTCAGCTCTGGCCAGGGGCTCCTGACATTCCTGTAAAGCAGCTCTCGCATAGCACCAGGGTGGTCTATTGCCGCTCTCCCCACAGGCCATTTCTAAACCTGCACAGTTTTCATCCCTCACGCCATTTCTCTTAGTGATCATTGTTTCCCTGGCAGATGAACTGCCACAGTTCTAAAATGCCTGCGGATATGCTTTTCAAAAATATGTTTTTATTGATTTCAGAGATTAAGGGAGAGGCAGAGAGAAAGATCAATGATGAGAGAGAATCACTGATTGGCTGCCTCCTGCACACCCCCTATTGGAGATCAAGCCTGAAACCAGGCATGTGCTCTCATTGGAACTCGAACCATGACCTTCTGGTTCATAGGTCAATGCTCAACCGCTGAGCCATACCAACCGGGCCAAATACACTTTTCAGTCCTTAATTTTATGCTACTAATTCTGCTGTCTATTACTTTGGACCACCCTCAGTCAGTGTTGATATCCAATATGAAACTTTCAGTTGAGTAAGGTAACAAAGACAATAAGCAAGTCAGCACAAATGAGAGAATGGACTGGGGTTCCACTGATATTGAGTCCTCACACAGTACCCTCTCTTCTCTCATCCTGTCTAGTTCCTGATTGCTCCAACCTCTTCCTTGACCTTGGGTCTCTGGTGAAAGGAGAGGTGGAGAAAGTTCTTGGGACAGCTTTGGAATTTTGTTGTCTGTGGAGCATTAAGATTCCATTTAAGACCCAAAGAAGCAATAAAGAACTTAAAGCCAGACACAAAACAATCCTACCCTGCAGAAAGTTTGAGAGTCACTACCATATGCAAAGCTCTTACCACACGCCAGCTGCTCGGGAGGGGGGAACCATAGGCTGGGACAATCAAAGCTCTTACCACACGCCAACTGCTCGGGAGGGGGGAACCATAGGCAGGGACAGTCCTGAGGCCAAGGTGCAGCCCATGTCCCAGACCACTTTCCAGACGAGGCAATGGACAGTCCCAAGTTTAGCTTTGGAAATAAAGTCACTATTGTAAGTATTTCAAAATGCAGTTCAAGTAATTTTGCCTGCAATTCCTAAAAGGTACTTCTCCTAGCAATAGCAATTTAATAATCACTTAAAATCAGGAGTTATGATTTTTAAGTGATTGTTAAAAATCATAAAAGAGCCCAAGAATTCTACAATAGATTAAGTGGCATAAATGTCATGTTCAGATGTTAGTCAACTTAATGCTAAAAACATGTATTAGCTATAAGAAAGGATTTTCTCATGATAAATTTTAAATATGAAGTATTAGCCTTAGGTACTTGGAATATTCTAGGAATGGATTATGAAGCTTCATTTAGTATTAAGGCTAATGAACAGTTCAAAATAAATTATAGATGAGTTAATACTTTCAAATGTTATACTAAGCATATATTAATATTCAGTGAGTAGAAAACCTTGGGGTCATCCATATATTTCTTACATATTTAACAAAGTGCATAGATGAGAAAACTGAGGTAAAGACAGACAGCCTGTGGTAAGGCACCACCAGACGATCTGAATACAAAGTCTAGACCAGGAGTGGTTACATGGAAGTGTGGAGCTACATATTCCTGCATATTCAGATGTTGGGTACAGTCGAATATACATCTGGTCAAAGAATGATTTCTACCTGCCACATTCGTGCCCATTTCCATCCGTTATATCTTCACCTCTACTTCTTCTCTGTGATCTTTTAATTCTGCAGATCTAGCTGGAGTAACATAATCATAAGGACTCCCTGGGGAGTCTTGCCCTTTGGTCACCACAGTCATCACTGATAGATGCCCACCTGGCTCTGTCACTACACCACTTTCCTAATCCATGACTAAGTGAGAACTATTATGTCCTATTAAACTTGCTATAAAGCATCAGATGCTTTAACAAAACTCCACTTTGATTTCTTGAGTTGTTGAGATCTTCTTCCTAATTGATTACAGAACTTAAGAAGGCTCTACTTTGAAGTCTGTGGGGCTGAATGTGCTCTTCATGCACAGAGGCCTAGGAGACATTAAGAACTATTAGTAGGTCCTAACCAGCTTGGCTCAGTGGATAGAGCATCGGTCTGCAGACTGAAAGGTCCCCGGTTCGATTCTGGTCAAGGGCGTGTACCTTGGTTGCGGGCACATCTCAATAGGGAATATGCAGGAGGCAGCTGATTGATGTTTCTCTCTCATCAATGTTTCTAACTCTCTATTCCTCTCCCTTTCTCTCTTTAAAAAAATCAATAAAATATATATTTTTTTAAAATAACTATTAGTAGGGTGACCACATGTCCTGCTTGTTCCAGCATCCCATTCAGTTAGTGATTACTTTCACTCTCAGACTGATCCTAGTTTTACCATTAAATTATCTGCTTTATGCCCTCATGAGAATGGCAGGTTTTCCACTGGCTCAGCTACCTTCTTACGGGACCCAGATAGAGATGTGAATGTCTACCACCACCACCCAGGACTTGGAAACATTCACATATAAAACAGATTCAAACGCAACTGGAAATGCCTAACTCCTAGGCCTGCTCTTCTAGTTCCTGACCCTTAAATGGAAAATAGCAACAACTTATATATATTTTATAAGGATTTCTTAAAAAGGGTTTTCTAGGGTTTGGTAAATGGATTTGTAAAAAAGGAAATCCAGGAATGCTCTATATTGCTATTACCACTGGAGATATGTGTGTGTCTCTCAGAATGAACTATGCAAGAATTAGATAGATGTGTCTTCTACGTACGGGTACATATACATAAATAGGTATGTGTGTATATAAATACATATGTAGGAAATGAAATTTTGTAAAAAATAAATCACATTTCTCACAGTAATAAAATACCCAAGGGTAAGATTATGTGGCAACTAAGTACAAAATTTTCAACATATATTCACAGTAAAAGTAAAAGTATAAATATTGCCATTTGCCTCTAATTTTTAGGATAAAACAGGTTTTTCTTCCCATTTATTCTATCTTCTGCCTAATGTAGTCAAATGGATGGCAGGGAAAAAACATATCATAGCATTTCTGCTAATAGTTAAAAGGCAGAATAACAGTACAAATAAATACCAACAACTTCTCTCTGCTATGGTGCAGCAGAATTCTACCCAAAACAAATGAACACCCTGACTGAGTAGCGTCACAGACTCTGGCCAGCAGAGCCCTGTGGACATGGACTACTGTGGAGTACAGCTGTCTCCGTCCTTCCCACACCTCTGCAACTCAACCAGCGCAGTTACAATTGTACCGGGTCTGTACGTGAAAGTTCTGAATAAGATTTTACTTGAAATACTTTTTTTTTCTTGAAAACCAGAAACTACATGAACTCAATGAGTCCAGTAACCAATCTTCACAAGTCTGTCCCCGGATTAGCTTCTCCTTCAGTTCTGTGAGGCTAACGATTTAACCACAGGACCACTATTGACAGGCGGTGTAAGAGTTTCTCGGGATGATTAACCCAAAGACCAAATCAATCTTTTCCTGGGAAAGTTGTGGGTTTGTCTTTGAGATGTTCTCTCTCTCCTGTTATTAAGAAGACCAGGACTCCAGTTTGACAGACACCAGAGGGAAAAGAGATATTGCTGGGATGGCAGAGGTTCCCTCGAGGGCACTGCCTCAAAGGAAGCCAATGGATTTACAGACACCAGACAAGGCAAGAGGGACAGAGGGGATTAATCAACCCAAGTTCACGTTGGATGGCTTAAAAAGAAAGAAAGAAAAATATCTGCTTAAATATTTTCTTCTAGACTTGTACTTCTCCAGCATTCCTAGAAGTGACTCCATCCTTCAGTGTTTGGGAGGGAAACTAAAAGCTGAGGAAAGGAAATGTAGAGAAAGAGCAGCAGCCCCATTGTCCAAATCTTCAAAGGCAGAAAGCATTAACCTCCTCAACAACATCCACCAACTCCCCACCTGAGAGGACTCAGACATGCACCAGCTCTTCAGAGAGAGAGAGAGAGAGAGAGAGAGAGAGAGAGAGAGAGAGAGAGAGAGAGAGAGAGAGAGGAGTGTGAGCAAAGGACCCAATCCACCCATCGGAATGCAGATCACACCACAGAAGCTATTGTTCTGTCAAGAAAAAAGAAAACTCGAGGGAGATTCATTCATTAAAGCCGCAGCAGATGGCTGCCCTGCAGAAGAGCGCAGCATGAGCCGGGCCACCGGCTGGCAACGCGGCACCGGCAATATTCACTCCCAGCTGCACTTTAGAGTTCCTTTCAGAGGCTCTGCCTTCCTCCAGCAGACGCTTTGCAGGGAATCCCCTGGACTTAATGGCCATCTTTAGGCACAGCCTACTGCCAATCAGGGCGGAATCGCATTCCATTCCCTTTGGCTTTGTCTCCCACCGCCCTGCGGGCACCGCTGTCATTCTTCAGCAAGGGTAGGCAGAACTCTGGCAAAAAGAGCATTAATGTGGGGTCCATGAACACTGCCCTCAGTCTGTACAGGGGTCTTTTCCCCGTCTCTTATCCCTAGCATATCCCTTGACCTACACAGCACCAAGAAGCAAACTTATTCACTATGTTTTTTAGAGGCCAGAAGTATAAGAAGAAAGAATAATTAGATCATGTATTCAACTTGCAGAAATGTTTTCTTTTTCCTTTTTCTTTATTTGATATTGAATCTTATACATATTCTACATTTTCCCCAGATCATTCAATTCCACTAAATTCACTAAATTTCATTTTGCTCATTTTTTTGGTAAACTAAAATCATATTGCTAACATTTATAGTAAATTAGGGTTTTTTTCCTCATCTCTATAACAGTTTTATGTCCAGATGGTTACCAAGACATATAACTTCCAGCCTCAAACCCAACAGAAAACTCTTCACTCTTTCTAATATGACTTGTTGTTTTTTTGTTGTTGTTGTTTGTTTTTCTTTCTAAGAAAGAGGAGATTAATTAAGCTCTTTCTTTTGGCACTGAATTTTGTATTAAATCTTTAGACTTTTCCAGCCTTGTTCCAAAGCTCCCTCAATTCATTCTGGACAGATTCTGAGCTCTGAAAAACATCTTTTTTTCATAGATCACATTCATGATACAGAAATAAGTTATGAAGAGAAATGTTCCTGTTCAGGTCTAAGAATAGAACATCCAGACATAAATGAATAAGAAAATAATCATTCAGTTGTGCATGTCTGTGATTTTTATTTTAGTTTAGACATATTTAAGAAAGTATTTTTTTACTATATGTTTAAAATCTTTTTAAATTCTTTCCTTTTTTTATGAATGACTTCAACTATTTAAAAGTCCTTTACTCGTTAACTGATGTCTCAATACCAGCTTTTTTTAGTGACTAAACTGTAATTTAGGGAATTATAATTCCAACACTGCATATTTCAAATATAAAGCCTTTGAGTATTTTTATTGCTAATGTTTAATAAAATTATGAGATGACTTCCCTATATACACTATCTTAGTTTTATAATGGAAATCTTCTATTTTACTTTAATTTGTGGCCATATGTACCAGGAATGTTTGGAATAAATCAATGACCAGAGTCATGCACATTGATTTTGAGTCACTCCCTTTTGAGAATGAGGCCCCTTGAAAAGAGAGACCTTTGTATGCCACGGATCTTACATCTAGCACAGTGTACTCAATAAGTGATTGTCAGTAAATGTTTCTCAGACAAAAGTAGTAAAACCAAAGAATGTGGGGGGGCAGCAGAACACAGTCACCCAGAGCGTTGCCTCTAGCGTCCAGCTGATGAAGGTTCAAGCTTCCTACCTACTATGGCACCCTGTGCTATGGGCTATTATTTAATCTCACCAAGCATCTTGTGGAGAGGGCCACAAGAAATGCCAGTTCAGTCAAGCTCCTGGTAGGAAAGAGTGTAAATGAGCGTGACAACTACTTCTCTGCCATCTTATTAGAGAAGATGAATAATCCCAGAGCAGAAACAACATCCAAAATAAGAAAGAAGAAAATGGGTAGCTTGGAATCAAGACCCAGTTGAAGGGCTGTAAAGGAGAGGCTGCAACATTGAAGAAAAAGCTACATCGACCGAAAGGGTTACTCAAAAATATGAGACTGCCGAAGGAGGGGGACTCCGGACTTACTAATGGAGAAGCATTTCATTCCACAGAACAATGGAGAGACTGCATTATCAAATACAAGGAGTCCAATTATCCCCCAGAGAGAGACATATGTTACTAAAAGTGAACAGTGTAAATCTATGACTAACCAGAAGGGTACCACCTTCTCAATCCCATGCCACCCACACGACCATTTCCAAACTCATTCAGTAGAGATCCACAGTAGAGATTCAGAGTCAAGAAACTGAAAGCTTCAGGGATACAAGTGAACAGATGATAGTTTCAAACACTGTCCATCCTGCAGGTGATAATTACCTGAGGGAAATGAGCCTATGAAGTGAGAACAGTAGATTCTACAGATACTGTTCAAGGATGAAAAGCTTTTTCTTTTTCTTTTCTTTTTCCTGAGCCGTGGCTTACAATGCCAGAATCTGGGGTCTTAGAAGGGGTCAGATGGCATCTCACATAAACCAAGCTTTGGCAGGTGGCTTGCCAACCTAACAAAGAGACTCTAAATTCGAATTTGTGGGAAGAGGAGAAAAAATTAAGGCCTTTGTCAAATATCATATGATGGAAGACAGCAGGTATGCCATGGTGTTGAATAAGCAATAACTCATAATGGTGACGTTTCCTAATAATTCCAAGAAGAAAATAACAAGGAAAAGTGTTAGGATTAACCAGCTGGTACTTTATTTTATCATCAGATGCACATAATATAACCCTAATACTCTAGCTTAACTTTAAGAAGTGATCACCTTGAAATTTATAATGCTCTCAAATAATCACAAGTAGTTTACCTTTCATTTTTCAAAAAAACTGTGAAGACTATTTTACATACACACACACACACACACACACACACACACACACATATCCTATATAATAAAATGAACCAGAAAAACAGAATAACAGTCACTATGATGTGCGCTGACTACAAGGGGGCATGTGGGAACATGGCAGGCTTTGGCCACAGTGGGATGGTGGAGCAGGTGAGTGGGGGAACCAGACCAATGTGGGGCACCAATTGCTGTCATCGGGATGAGCCTCTGGTGGTTACTGAAAATTCTTTGCTCCCACACAGCACGGTGCCCAGCGCTGGTCCTGATCAACAGTGCCATCAGCGGGTGACAGCGGTAGCTGCTGGCCCTGATCACCCCTGAGGGCTTCTTCACTTTCCTCTGCTCCTGAGGGGCAATCAGGGCAACAGCCAACTCCCACCTGCTGACAGCACCGGCCCCACTCGCACCCTTGCCAGCGCTGGCCCCAATTTCTTCACTCCATCAGCAAGTGAAAGTGGGGCTAGCGCCATCAGTACATGGGATCAGCGGGAGTGGGGCTGCAGCAGACAGAGAACTGCGGGCTACAGCAGGAGAAGCCGGGCAGGGGTGCAGAGAATGGGCCAAGACCCATCCCTGTGCCTACTGCAGCCACATGGACAACAGATCCTTTCAAGGTGCACAAATTTGTACACTGGGCCCTTAGTGTGTGTGTGTGTGTGTGTATGTGTGTGTGTGTGTGTGTGTGTGTGTGTGTGTGTATGCTCAATGACTGAAACGGCAGACGACCAGAATGACTGGAGGCTGTGACACGCACTGCGGCAGCCAACCAACCTAATCCAGGCCCAGATCAGCTCCCCCACCCCGTGCCCTGGCCAGCCCCATTCCCAATCCACCCCCAACATCCCAATCACAGGTGGGGCTGACCAGGGCCCCTCACCTCCACTGGCCAGGCCCAACGGGCTGCCATCAGGGCAGGCTGGCCAGACTCCTCCCATGCACGAACTCATGCATGGGGCTTCTAGTGTATGTATATGAACGTATATATGCAATATATAACATATATAATGTATATGTGTGTGTGTGTATATATATATGTAACTCATATATAATATGAGAGTTACACTCCCTAAATAATAGTCTCCTCATGTGTAAACCAGGTAAAATTCTGCCTGTGATGCAGGATGTTAAAAGAATTAAGTGACATAATGTATGTAGCAAGTACTAAATAAATAGTAAATTTGTGACTGTATGTTTAACAAAAAAAAACTTCAAATAGAAATATACTCTCTATTGTAGTAGATATTTCCAAATAGAAACAAACCAGTCTATACATGATTTAAGGAGAGCCAGTGGTCTATCCGCCTGAGATTGGTCGGCATTAGGGATGGACTGGGCAAGTGCCAAGTGGCCCATGGATGGGAACACTGCTGGCCCTGGGAGCTCCGGCAGCTTGCCCACGCGCCCTGCCAAGAGGGATTTCTCAGCTCTGCCTCCAACCCGCAAACCTGCTGTACCGTGTCAGAGATGGAATCAGCCACATTTTTTCATGACTACAGACCATTTAGGAAAAACACTCAGATTAGACAGCATAAATGAGATGCAGTGCAAGAATAGCTGCATATAAAAATAAGAATCACATCTCAAAAACTGCTCACAAATCACTCTTTAAAACTGGAATCCAGTACAGTTCCGTTAAATTTGCCTTGTTTGTATGCAGGCATTCTCTCTCTAGAGCAGATGTACCCATAAAGATGACAGGCAGTAAAGTAAACTGAAACAAATCAACAAATACTTACCATGTGCTTACATTTATAATATATTCGCACCGTGTGCTTGTGTTTACGTGTGTGTGTCTGTGTGTTGGTAGAGGCGGGTCATAAGAAACAAAGTTGACAACCTTTTTTTTCCCCCAGAAAATAAAACAAAAATAATAAACTAGTTTGTCAGTATGTAAAATTTACTCAGTATGCTTCACAACATTTTGAACTTTTCAACTACACATAGCGTTTTCCAATTGCAGCCCAACAACAGGATTTGTACTACATTCGTTGGCAATGAAGCGGGACAGCTGACCTCACAACTTTGACCTCAGAGGTTTGTCCCTTCCCTCAACCAGATCTTTGAACTTTTCCTTACTAATGCCTTTCAACTGCCAATAGCTGTTACAGACAGCGTGTAGTGAGCAATGTGATAACAAAGAGACCGGAGTACTGGACTAAGTTCATTTCAGAAATAATTCTCCATCATTGTCCCTGTCCAGTATCGAACAACAAGACTACCAAACATAATTACAGAAAATGATCTTGTGATGGCCACTTATGCTACTTTTCAAAAATAAACAATGAACACATCAGTCTTCAGAGCATTTCTCTCACCTGCAAGGGTAGACTTCCCAACTCCCTGAGGAGACTGGATCTGTGGATGGTAAAGGGACATTCTCATGGAGGTGTTATGGGCCAAGTTTGTGTTCTATGACTGATGTTTGAAGAGTCTGAAACGACTGAAGGCAGATGGAAGACCAAACATGATGTAAAGCTAAGGGAACTCCCTCCAGTATCGGTATAACCAATGATTTGACCCAAACTGGGGTTAAAGAACATTTCCAGACCTACCAATACGGGAAGCCTTTACATGGTTTGGATGTGGTAAGTAACCTTCATGTACACTGAAATAATTTAATGAAAAGATTTCTACTTGATAGAATATTATAATAAAGCCAACTCTTTTGGCAAAGTTTTAGGTCATTTCCATCATGAGATGATTTCAGTGATCTACTTCAGATGTGTTTAAACCCATAAAGAACTTTACATAAAATTTCACACTGACATCGTCATCCCTAGTCTTAAGTGGTATTCATTCAATTTTTCCTGACATTAAATTTTATAATTTCTTTAATCCAATGGCTAAAACAACCCTTAGAAAATAAGATTTAGCAGAAATAATCAAACAAAACTGGCAATGACTACCATTGATAAAAGAATTAAGTCTTCCTAATAAAATCTCAATCATAACACAAAATTTTGATTCTGTGAAATAACAATTTCAATGACAGAAACTACAACCATTGACACTTTTATAGATGCCAGAAAGCTGAATAATATATAAATTGTTCTTAAATTATACAAAATACTAGAGGCCCAGTGCATGAAATTCGTGCACTGGGTGGGGGGGTCCCTCAGCTGAGCCTGTACCCTTCCAATCAGGATACCCTTGGGGGTTGTCTGACTGCCGGCAGTCGGACATCCCTCTCACAATCTGGGACTGCTGGCTCCCAACCACTCACCTGCCTGCCTGCCTGATTGCCCCTAACCATTTCTGCCTGCCAGCCTGATCACACCCTAACCACTCCCCTGCCAGCCTGATTGATGCCTAACTGCTCCCCTGCCGGCCCAATTGCCCCCAACTTCCCTCCCCTGCAGGCCTGGTTTCCCCCAACTGCTCTCCCTCCCCTGCTGGCCTGATTGGCCACAACTGCTCTCCCCTGCCAGCCATCTTGTGGCGGCCATCTTGTGATTACATGGGGTGGCCATCTTGTGTAAGGGCATGATGGTCAATTTGCTTATTACCTCCTTATTATATAGGATAAGTGGTCCAATGAAATTAAATTTTGTAAATAAAAATAGACCAAAAAATGGAATGAGTTGTTTTATGCAAAATGAAAGTTGCATCAAAAAAAGACAAAAATTAATTGATACTCACTATTAAAAACTTAAATTCCCTCACATGACATCCTAAACACCCTCAAAGATCAAAACATTCTATATCAAATTAGTGTGGATCTCTTGATAACGCATATAAAAATTTATTCTCTCTTCCTTTTTCCTGGATATTAAAATACTTAAACTCATAGTGCTTATATAATTCATGTTAAATATTCATATTCTATAACAATAATAGAATTAGGTCCAAATCCCAGAATGAGAACAGGTGTTTTATTGTTAGTGAGACTTGAGTTCAAAATCCTCACTATACCACATACTAGTTCTGTGATCTTAAACAATTGATTAATGCACTGTTGGCAAATAACAATATCTGGCAAAAGATATATCTCAAAAGTGTTGCTGAAAGGATTAAATAGTAATTTTATAAAATGCACATGTTATTAGCCTTTCTATCATTTTTTCTCTTCCTTGATGATAATGCTTGAGAATGAGGTATGCCTGGGGCACAGTAAATATTCAAATATAAGGTAACTTATGCAAACGATATGATGATGAAGAAGAAAATCTGTTTAGCTAACTCCTGGGTGATCAGCAATAACTATTGAGTCATGTTAATTTTATGAATGATTCTCAAATATAAATGGATATGGATCCTAGGGGTTTTTTTGGGGGCGGGGGAGACTGTTTTCATTCAGAAAATTCCAAGTAAACAAGGAATAGCATTAAATATCTATGGTTTAAATAGAGACTCAAATCTTCAGTGCTACTTGAACAACTCACTCCATAGAATGAATTTGTTTCTGAACCGAAAGCTAATCTGTTGCATTACTGGCAACAGAATCAATCATTTCCAACAGCAAATAGAGTATTGTATCTTAGAAAGGAATGAAAATCACTGGCTTAAATCTAAGGAGGCATTTCACAACCAGAGGAGCTGCTCCTGACATCTTTTTGATTCTTGGTTTAGATTCTTTGATTCTTGAAGGCTCATTATTGTGGTAGTTGCTACTGGCTTTGCTATTATTATTGATTAGTTTGGACTCCAGGGTTTCATCAAGGATGTCACCCCTACTCTGCAAACATTCTTCATGTTGTCTTAGAAATAGAAGAGGAAGAAAAATAAGGCTTTACCTTGAATGTAAACAACATGGTGAGACTAATTTGCTTCTAAACATTTTAAAATAGCAGAGTCTTTCTAATATGTTTTCTCATCTGAAACATAAAAGCCTAAAAATAAGATTCTAAAGACAGAATTTCTCAAGAGGTACTGGGCTTTCGTTTTACTTTAGGAAAAACTTACTTTAACATAGAATTTATAAATCAGAAAGATATGTCTAGATTTTTCAAAACAAATATAAACAGCACAGCCTGCATGTGGATGGATATCAGGTCTTAAAATACGGAAGGAGAGAAACTGTGACCAGGGACCAAGTTTGATGCCCTCTCTTTGGGTCAGTGGGCACCATACAAGTTCAAATACAGGTGGCCATTGTTGTATTACTAAGAAAAGTTTACAGATGACACATAATCTAAAAAAAATCAAAACACAAAAACAACAAATACAGTCTCAGTTTAGATGAAATGTCCCAGATGACCCTCAGAAATAAAACTCTATCCTCCGTCAACATTTCAACAGCCAGTGCCTTCTGCCTTCTCCTGATGGTGAATAGAAGCTGCATCCCTTTATTTGTCCCTCTGGATATGCAGCAAATCCATTTAAAAGAGATCAAAAGCAATGAGCCCAGAAAAAGAGCTATGTACTGTTGTGTATTTCTCTCCCCTACGCACTCATTTTTGGGGATGAACAATGATTTCCCTGCATCCTCCCTCCATGCCATTGCCCAACTTCTCTCTACTTGCTGAAACTGCCAAGGCTAATTGCCAGCAGGCTCCCTTCAATCAGCAGAGTTCAGAGAAAAGGCTGATTTAAAGAGCACCCTCTGTGTGCTCCTGGTCAGGCCAAGACAACTGAGGTGGTGAGTGCTCATTCCACTCTGCTCATCATCCCTCACATGGTGGATGGAACTCAACTTTCCTCAGTCCCTTGCCCCACTAAGGCAACACTGATACAATGACCAATACCACTCAGCCTGCTTGGTCCTGCCTGTCTGGGCTAATTTAAAAGGAGAACATTCCTAATTTTAAAGTAGGAAAGTAATGTGGACATAAGTACAATCTTTTAGTTACTTTAAAAATCATCTCCTCCCTACTTCTTTTTTTCTTCCAGAAACTCCACAGTAGGGCATCTGTTATATTTCCAGGTTTATACACTCTAAATCTGTTCCATCTGGCACTTCTCGGGAAACTTATGGGATAAAGACACTTTGGATTCCAACTGGCTCCAAAGTCTTTGAGGAACTTTCAGTAGGATCAGAAGATGAATTGAGCATTGTGGAAGATCAAGGTCCTGATGCCCATGTAATCTTAGCATACCATAACTTACTGTTGAAACATAAGAACCTCAGAGGAAGAGGCCCTGAGGAAAAGAAATAAATGCAAAAAATTACATGCAGTACGTGGCTGGCTGAAGCGAGACTCAGATCTGTCTGGGAAGCAGAGCTAAGTGATACTTATTCTCACAAGTACCTTTTTGCATCCACTGATTTACATTAAGGCAGAGAGTCCTTCTTGGAGGAAAAACACACTTGAATCGGATCTCCATTTAGAGTTCAAGCATCTCTGGGCACATCTGGTAGAACTCTAGAAGTAAAAGAAATGGATGCCAAGGTTTGGAGAGGACAGTGAGGACTGGCTACAAAAGAAGTTCCTGAAGTTGTCTAACGCAGTCAGCCATGGTGCCGTGGCGGTTGGGCGGGGAGGGAGAGGAGGTGACACAGTTTGTTTTAAATGCAACATTCAGAACTTAGTACCTAAATCCACTCAGACAAATCTACCTGGAGATATATACAAATCCCAGCCGGGGAAAAAAACTAAATGTGTCCTGGCCAAGCCATCACTCTAAACTCTGCCACAGCCTGACCTTACAAGCCTTGTGCTGGGGCCTTTGACCTGAGTATTACCCAGAGGAGAAAACATCCTCCTTCTTCCTTCCCAAGAGTTGGCCAGGCTGTGGGGCAGGTGAAAGCTTGTCAGAAGGAATGTTAAGGACTTGGCAGGAATCTGCTCCTCCTTCCGGGCAAATGCATCATGGAATCGGGGCAGGTGGAGGGGCAAGTGGAGGGGCAGGAGGTCGCTACAGAATGGACCAGGAAGCCAGCAGCAGGAGGGGGCCTGGGAGATGGTGAGGCATGTGAGACAACTGTTGAAAGTTTATTGGAAGAGACTGGAGCTTCTTTCAAAACAAGTAGAGATTTAGAGCAGTGAGATTTCGTTAATGTACACATGACCTAGTGTGGACTATGAACTAAAATCGTAAGAGTTGACTTTTTTTCTGGTCCTGTGAAACCTACTTATCCAACTGAATTTCAGGGAGTTTTCTTGCCAGTGGGTTCTGCACCGTTAAATAGTAACATTGAATGGTGTATCTTATTACTGAGTGAGACACACAAACTTGTTTTAGATTACAATACCAGAAAGAATTGCTTTCATTTAATGAAACCATTACATATAATAGCTTATTTTACTCTTGTGTAACCAAATATTGTCCCAGCATGATAAATTTTAATTTGAATAATTGGGCAGTGAATTCTACCAAAAATAACTTCACATTTATTGAAACCGGAAATCACTTTACAAGTGACTTTTTAAGAAAATATCTTCTACAAATTGAGGTAAACTACACATGACCTATGAAGGCTTCTCTTTGTGACTATTAATTCTATTTTAAAATGTAACCTTAATAATTATCAGATAATCACTTATCAAAATTTGTCTCCTCAATACTATCACAGAATATCTTCTTAATATAATTCCTTCAAATGTCCTAGTTAAAAACACCTCCACCATATAAACCTGTTTCCTTTAGCCTTTGTTTTTATCCTCACCTGAAGATATGTTTTTCTTGATTTTAGAGAGGAAGGGAGGAAGAGAGAAAGAGAGAGAGACTGAGACATCAGTTACTTGCCCAGACCAGGGATGGAACTCATAACTTAGGTGTGTGCCCTGACTGGTAATGGAACCCACAACCTTTTTGGTGTATGGGACAATACTTCAACCAACTGAGCCACCTGGCCAGGTTTCCATTAGCTTTTCTATTAGAAATCCTTTCAATCAGGAATGGTTCTGTATGCCAGCTACACCAAACTGTGTCATATTTCTAAATGGCTATCTTTAAAAAGGAAAGCCAATAAAAATATATATTTAAAAATAAGGAGAGAAAGAGAGAGAGAGAGAGAGAGAGAGAGAGAGAGAGAGAGAGAGGACTGGAAGCCATGGGCTTTGACCTACAAGAAGCAGGTTAAATGGCAAATTGGTTCCCAGGTGCCAAATCGGTTCCCAGGCACTGCTCAACATAATTTAAATTTCAGAAATCACCCTTTAGCTGCTCACTCCCTTCTGAGCCCTTTCACTATAGTTCATGAATTTCCTTCCACAATGCCTTGCTCTGTCTCGGCAGAACCCTGATCAACAGTCAACCTTTCAAAATAATTTCCACTTTTGTTATTCCTACTGAATAGAAATTGGTGGCAAATTCCACGTCAATTTGAAAATAGAGCTAGGTCAGGACATGCAGTAAAACATCTTCCAAAGCAGTGAGCACTGAGCCCCAAGAAAGTGCACAGGCGATTTGGAATCTGAATGCAGAATATTCATAGAGCGCAGGACCACGCCATGCCCGAGTGTATTTTGCAATTAGCGATCACAAGAGCCCTCTCTGTCAGCTAGAAGGAAGGCCTCGCTGCCCCACAACCTTCTGGCGTTTGCCAGGGGAAGGGAGAAGGCCAAACAATCAGAGCACAAAAGCAGCTTTCTCCTTCCCCTTTTCCATGGAAGAGGAAACACCCTTTTTGTCTGAAATCCCTCATAAACCAAGGTGCCCAGGGGGCAGCTTTAACTACAGTTCTCGGTAATTTACATGGGTTTGTATTCTCCACTATTCTTTTTGGGGGGCGATTAATTTCTATGGCAACCACTACATCACAAGACAGGTATGCTTACTCAGAAATACTGTGTGGTACACCTTCTTTAAAAAAATTTATATATATATATGTATATTTGCATATATATGCTTGGAAGAAAATGGGTTTTGAAGACAATTTGCTTTTCTAAAATAATAAAATTCAGAGTGCTCCTCAGGCTTGCTTTTGTTAGTAGGGAGAAAGTAGAGGAAGAAGAGAATATATACTAAATATGGTATGCACTGAGAAATAACTTAAACTATAAATATGCTGGGTTTATAATGCCTAACACTGTCTTCAGATTGTGCAGATCTGAGAGGCATTGCGAGTGGAAGGCAGAAGGAAGGAATTGATTTTCATTAAGAAGTAAGTGTTGCATCTCAATCTCTGCCATATCTATCATATTCATTTCACAAGCATCAGTAATATCTCTGCAAGCCCTAGTTATGAAGCACAAAAGGCGGAAGTCAAACAAGTTCTGAGCTTGCCCTTAGAGCTTTAGTGGAAAATCAACATAAGAAATTGGTTTTGTTACAACTAGCTCTCCCTCCAAGCAGCACCTTCTGAGAAGTCCAGCAGGGAGACTAGGGATGTGGACCTGAGGGGTGGGCCTCGCTCCAACCACACTGCTGGCTTGCCCAGCCCAGGAATCCCATCAAACAGGAAGAGTCTCCTGAAGCTCACATTTGCCAACTGCCACCCAAGGAAAACATGGACTAACCTCAGTTCCTCTAAGTTTTCTGGAAGTCCTATGTGGTCTTTTCACGTCCTAAAAACTTTGTATCCTTCTTCAAAAGACACGAACTCACACAGCACTCAATTAAACCACGGAGTAAGCTGTTACAAACGAGCATTTGAATGGCCTGGTCTTAGCAAAAGAAAAACCTCAATCTGTCTGAGATTCGGTTCTTCCATCACTGTTCATCTTAAATTGGGGTAAAGTTCATTTATCCAAATCGAGACCACCAGCGGCTTTCAAAAGTGTTCTTTTCTGCCACTTTTGTGGGTACAGTGTCGTGGTGAAGATGACAGACTCTAAGGACAAACTGAACTCGTCTCAGCGTGGCTACTTGCTCTGTTGCATTGGTTTTCTTCTCTGTGAAACAGATAACAACTGTTGAAAAACTTGAAAATGTTTTAGGCAACAATAGTGACAAAATAGTAATAATGTTATTTTCCCACCTACATCAAGAGGCACCTCTTCATCCATGTTTCTAAGGAAACAACAGCAACAATGAAGCAGATGACTGCCTCTAGACATAATTCCTTTGACTGTGTTGTATGCAGTGAAGCTCCAGACCTCGGCAGGCAATTCCCATCTTCCCAACTGTGGAAATCCAGAGAGGATTCCCGAGCGAATTCCTGAGAAGCCTGGCACACTCCCTGTCCCTCCTCTCCCTCTCAGGCTTCATGACATCTACCTGCAAGAGAAGGGTCCCTCCGGGGCAGTCAGATGCATTGGGGCTGTTCAGATGAGCAACCGGTGTGCCAGGAAGTGACTGAACCATATGAGAAGGAACAGGGTAGGGATTAGCTAGTAATCAACCATGAGCTGAGAGAGAAATGGGCCACGGGCTCCGTGAAAATCAATCTGGTGATTTGGAGAACATTTCCAGGGCTCATCAAAGTACAGCAGCCTCAGCTTTAGCGTGCTGAATTCCTCAGATGGGGTGGGGCTCCTTAGAAAACCTCTACCTGTACAGGACCACTGTGTTGTTTATTTTGGAACAGCTTTATTAAGATACATGATAACATGGTTTGAATAAAAGAAAAAAGAGCAAACTCTTTTTTGAAAGGCGTTACTTTTGCAATGCAAGCAAGAATACTCTTATGTGCTGATACTCAATTATAGGTGCCAAATGGCACTGCTCAACGTAATTTAAATTTCAGAAATCACCCTTTAGCTGCTCACTCCCTTCTGAGCCCTTTCACTATAGTTCATGACAGCTAAAGTTGCCATTTTTGTAGGTACAGTGTCGTGAAGAAGATGACAGATGCTAGGGACAAACTGAACTCAAGTCTCAGCGTGGCTACTTGCTCTGTTGCATTGGTTTTCTTCTCTGTGAAACAGAGAATGACTGTTGAAAAACTTGAAAATGTGTGATAGAGGCACCGTGATGAGCATAACCAAATCAAATGCTTGCCAGGTTCAAACCGGCCCGGTAAGTCTCCAGCATCAAAGATAACCAAATGACAACAATAATTATAATAGCCAATGTTTACTAAATACTAACTGCAGCCAGGTACTTACAATATATCTCCCAAGATCTCTGTGGGGTTGACACTATGATCATCTCCTTGATAGATGGGGGTATGAAGGCTTAGAAAGGACTCAAAGCCAGGCCATCTGACCCAGACCATTGCCCTTAACCTCTATTCTGTGCCGTGCCCCTTTAAAATTTTACCCCGGAGAACTCTGAATACAGCACACAATGGAGTATTTTACTCCATAATGACTTATATTCATTCACTTGCTCAACAGCGCTTACTGAGTGCCCACTGCAACAGAAATCTGTGAGAAAGTGTAGGGAGTTACTAAAAGAGATAAGTTGGGACGGTGCCGCTCAGAAAGGAAGATAAGATTGTAGAAAGATAAGATTGGAATACAAAGGACCATATTTCAGTTAGAAAGGGTGAAGTGATGTGAGCATCAGGTTGCACCATTACCTTCCCTAAGACACCTTTGATGTCAGGTACCTACTGAGAAGCTAATGTAGCCTAAAAGTTTGAAAAGAAATTTGCCTAAATCCTGTGCTTTGACTCAGAGGGAAACATTTAAAATTCTGTATTCAAATTCTAAATACTTTAGGGGTGGATTTTCCCTTAAACAGGACAAGGCACTAAAAACAGTGTTCCGACAAGATAGCTTCAAGATACTTCTACAGCTGGGAAACTTAGAAAAGGCCACATCTAGTCCAGTCCAAGAAGCTATCCCACTTGGGAGTTTCCTTTCCATGGTCACGTGTCAGTAGGAGAGACCCGAGTGTGGCAGTGGCCCCGCTCCACCTGTTCTAATGAGGCTTCCTTCATGAGGCGCTGACTCACCAACCCCCAAGCCCTCCAACCCAGAGTCTGACCTGAGACCTAGGAGGTACAACCACAGGACCGAACATGTTGGACCTAGGACTTAACCCAAGAATACCACATAGCCCACCTGCCGTGGCTCAGTGGCTGAGCGTCGACCTATGATTAAGGGGTCACAGTTAGCTTCCCAGTCAGGGTACATGCCCGGGTTGTGGGCTCGATCCCCAGTGTGGGGCATGCAGGAGGCAACCTATCAATGATTCTCTCTCATCGTTGATGTTTCTATCTTTCCCTCTCCCTTCCTCCCTGAAATCAATAAGAGCATATATTTTTTTAAAGAATACTATATAACCCAATTAAGGTCAAAATCATTTTGTGGGATTGCTATAGGAAGGTTAAGAGCGAAGCCCCTTTCTATGGAGCTTACTGAACTGGTGGACGTGAGCCCTGCCTTCTTCATGGAGAGACCCCATCTATAAAATAAAGTTCAGAGGAAATAATTAGAGCCAGGAGATGATGCAACAGCCAAGTCCTAACAACAGCCGTTAGCCCTTGGACCCAGCTGTGCCTAAAGCCAGTCACCTTAGACTCCTGAGGATATGCATTCTACCTTGAGTTAGGTTTCTGTCCCTGGGAGGAAACAAAACGGTATCAACTATATCTGCTGCATAGAATGCCCCGTAACAAAGCTTCAGAACCAAGGCCACACAAGGCCACTTAGTATCTGTGAGATTTTGAGCCATTCAGCAGCCTCTCACTCAGTATCTTCATCTTCAGAATGGAGATAAAGGTTTAAGAGCACTTAGCAGTACAATAATCATAAAGCACTTGGCACAGTGACTGACACATGGCAATGCCAAGACATCTGAGGGCTACAAACGTAACTGTCACTGTCATCAACACTATCACCGTGACAGTCCATTTTATGTGTCAGCTTCCTGAGGTGATGATTCCCAGTAACTTGGTAAAACACTAGTCTAGATGTTGCTATGAAATTAACATTTACAATCAGTTGATTTTAAGTAAAGCTGATTTACCCATGATAATGAAGATGAGTCTCATCTAATCCTTTGAAAGCCTTAAGAGCAAAAACTGAGGTTTCCTGGAGAAGGAAATTTGTCTGTAACAGAAATCCTGCCTGAGTTCCCAGCCTGTTGTCCTGCCCTACAGATTCTGGACATGCCTGCCCACAACTGTGTGAGCCAATTTCTTTAAAACCTAAGAGGAGGAAGGTGAGGGGGAGAGGAGCTAGAGAGAGAGGGGCCAACTGCTCCCAATCCCTTTGCAGTACTGCAGTTATGATCCATATGCCCCGATGATGGGCAGCTCCATGAAGCAAGCCATGTGTGTATTTGATTGACTTCCCCTGCTGCTCTCCAAGAAGCAAGAAAATACCAGCCTTGTCTTCATCAAAGACCTAAGCACGGTATCTCATGCAGGAACAAATATCTGTGGCTTACATTGAACCCATCTCGGGCAAACATCTGGTGCATGATTAGAAATTTATCAGAGGAAATAACTGCTCTGGGGGCCCAGTTCTCATCTCAGAACTGTGCATGGTGGTGTTCTCCGAAGGCCCCGTTTTTTAAGTCATTGTATTTCCACCAAATGATGTGGGGCGGGGGGGTGTTTGTTTTTGAGCAATACACAAAGAAAACTGATTGCCTCTTCCCTAACTAATCAGTATTGACATCTAAAATGATAAGCCAAGGCTCCAAGTCCAGGAATTGATCCAGACTGAGGGAGCTGAAAGCCGTGCATTCTCTCCAGGAATGCAGAGACCTGTCCTCCATGTGCAGCAGGAGGCAGTGCCCCCTGCCCTCGCCTTCCTCCGTCCACGCTCTGCCTAGCTTCTCTCTGATTTAGCATCCACTTACTACAGGGCCAAGTCTGTGCTAAGCACTTCATATGTTTTTCCTAGATTTTGCTTTCCCACAATCCCCTTTTCTACTCAGAAAATACAAAGCAGCATGTTTCTGGAATGAAAGGGATGAAAGTTACATATTTCTGATGAAATGGAAGAGGAGAAACCCTGCCAAACGCCTCATAAAAGCTGCAACACCTGCTGACTAAAAATAGCTGCTTACGCAGCCCACAGAAAAAAATCTGTTCTTTCCTTTCAAACTCTGGCTGGAGAAATCTATCTCCATGAATCAGTTCATCAGCCATTGATTAGCTACTCTAATTAGCTCCTTTAATGAGTGCAATACAAATACAAGGCTTCTTTATAGGTGGGAAATGGAGGGAACCCAACCCAGCATGTGGCCATGCTTCAGGCAGAAATTCTGATCCCAGAATTCAAAAGGTGTTGCCTATATCATAAATACAAGTCCTGCTCCCAAAGGAAATATGATAACACCATGGATTAATTGCTTCATTGTTTCCATGTAACTCAACTCCCAAGACTGCAAAGGAACTCAGATAGAAAGCTCTTTCTCTGCCTTCATTCTTATGCCTTTTCCATGCATACTTAATAAGCTAAGCATTAATTATTATAATGGCTAGCATGCTTCAGGCGAGTGTCAAGAGCTGTAAATATATCTTATTTAATCTTCTTCAGTGACCCTATTGGGTAGAGGTTCTTATTGTGATTTCACAGACGATGAAACTAAAGCTCAGAGAGTTTAGGTCACCTGTTTGGGGTCATGCAACTGTCACATCAAATAAAGTCAAACACTGACCACCGTCATACCCACTCACCTTTCACTCTGCAGTGCTTGCAATCAAAACCCCTGGTTATGAGAAGGAGAGGTTAAGTAGGCATCACAATTCTCGATTTCTCTTTGCCAACCATCTCCTAGCTGGACTCCTTGCAATCAATCTCGCTGTACTCAAATTCACAGTACCTACTGCAGGCAGCCAGAGCTTATCAAAATGTAAATTGGCCGTGTTATTCTTTTGCTTAGAGTCTCCAATCCTGCCCAATGCTCCCGAGATAAAGTTTGACACAACGTATCAAACTTCCAAAGCTCTGAATGACCTAGCTTCTACCTACTCCTCCAGCCTCTAACTAACATGCCTCTCCTCACAGATCTGCAGCTGTCTGAACAACCTCATTTCCCCACATGCACCATGCTTTCACCTACTCAGTCTCCTGATGTGTTGCTATCTCTGCCTAGGATAATATTCTCTCTCTTTCCTTCTCTCTCTCTCTCTCTCTCTCTCTCTCTCTCTCTCTCTCTCTCTCTCTCTCTCTTTCTCTCTCTCTCTCTTTCTCTCTCTCTCTCCCTCCTCATTCTTCACTTGTCAGCTTAGCTGTCTCATGCTCAGATGCCTCCGCCTCTCCCTTCTAGCAGGTGATCCATGGTTCTCCACTATACTCTGGGAGGTATTTCACATATCCAGGAACTAACACCAGCCTGGCACAAAGAAGGCTCAAAATAAATGCTTATTGAACCAATGAAAAAAATGGATGGGAAAGCCTATCGTCCAGCATTACAATCTCTGCACTCCATTTCTGTAATCCAGACCGGCTCAGGATTATCAAAGGTGCCAAATGCATGGAAAGCCATGGCTTCTCTCAGTCACAAGAGCCCATTCCTTTTCCTCTCTGTGCAATTGCATCTTGGGAAAAACAACCTTCCATACCACAGACTGATTTAGCAAACCTGCCTCTGGTCTTCCTTGGTAGATGTGTCTAGATTAAAAGAGGTGAAAAGACCCTGGCTGGTACCTGTAGAAGGTCATCAGTTTCAGGGTAAAGTGAGAGAGATGTGTATATCAGTTTAGGAAGTTCATGGCTACAAGTAAAACAAATTCCACCTCAACCTGGCCTGTGCAGTTCGGATACTAATAAATATCCAGTATAATAAAAGTTCAGTGACAGAGCAAGCTTCAAACATGTAGTTCGGCAGTCAGTTGCTCAGTATTATCTTTCCCATCCCGGTGCATGAATTTGTGCATGGGTGGGGTCTGACCAGCCTGGCCAGGGAGAGGGGACATGTACAGTTGGGCAGCCTGCCTGTTGGGTGAACTCCTGGTCGAGGGGACAATTTGCACATTAGCCTTTTATTATATAGGGTATACACTGAGTGGCCAGATTATTATGCATTCAGAGATGATAATAATCTGACCACTCAGTGTGTATATATATAGAGCATCATCGATCAGCTGCCTTCTGCATACTCCACACTGGGATTTGAGCCTCCAACCTGAGCATGTGCTCTGACCAGGAATTGAACCCATGACCTCCTGGTTCATAGGTGGATGCTCAACTGCTGAGCCACTCCACTGGGCATACTCCATATTTTTTGTGCATGTGTGGTTGTATTTCTTATTGCTGATGCTAGCTTCTCTTCAAGTTAATCATCTTCTGCAGACATGCTTATGTTGAGTCAGCATTGAACATTTTGTGGCTTGTTGCTCATAGCAGCTATAGAAACTGCTTCATTCAACTTTTCACAGAGGCAATACAAAAGATATCAAGAATGTAAGCCCAAGGACTTCATTACTCTTTTGTATGTGGCAGATCTTTGATAATATCATAAAGCAGAAGTTTCCATCACTTCACATTAAATAAAACATCCCATCTTAATGATGCAACAAAGGCTGGAGAGGGGGAAAAGGCTGTCACAGTTAGCAACACTTGGGTACGGCCCTGCTCCTCAAGGTGTCACACTGTGTGTTCTGAAACAGGATTTAAAAAGCCAGCTAGCTTTTAGCCCTAGCTGGTTTGGATAGAGTGCTGCCTGTGGACTGAAGAGTCCGAGGTTCGGTTTCAGTCCGGGACACATGCTTGAGTTGAGGGCTCGATTCCTAGGGGATGGGGCATGCAGGAGGCAGCATAGCAATGATTTTTCTCTCACTATTGATATTTCTCTCTCTCACTACCTCTTTAAAATCAATAAAAAATGTAGTTTTAAAAAGAATTATGTCAAAAGATTTTTTTAAGCCAACTAGTTTTTAGAAAAAAAATATTTATGCTAATGTCTGTTCTCTTCTATTGCAGAACCTTGCCAAGTTAATCCTGAGTCCATCTTTGCAGGGTTTGTCTAAATATACTGAGGTATCTAATAATTCCCTGGTTGTAACTCCAATCTAATACACAGGATCTTTAACTTCTAAACTCTCCACATGGGCTGTTTGCCCCCAGGACACAAGCACATCGGAACCACTGCTGAAATGATTAAGCTATCATTTTATGCTGAGGTCCCAGTTCATGAAGAATGAAGACAATATATATGCTTTCGATATAAATTTCATTTGATTTGTCAGAAGATCTTTGGAGATCTTTATTGTCATGTACCATAAGAGCTGGACAGGGAATTAATGACCATGTATTTCAAATGACTTGTCAAAATGCTCATAGCTGTCACAGAGATACATTCTCACTGATTTATTGACCAATCCATATACCTCTGAAAATCTTCTAATGAAGTGATACCTGGTCCTGCTGATAGAAAGACCCAGACCTACTTCAAAGACAGCAAAGTTGATCTCTGGTAGCCTCCCATGCTTGTGTGCTCTTCTCTTCTAGCCCAAAAGGCTTGAAGCTTTCACGTGGTGCCATTTTTCCCAGTGTACATACCCAGCAGACTTGCAGTGATGGCCAAGAGCCCATGTTCCAAAGATGCCTGAAAGCAATGTCCCACCCTTCACTGTGATTGGTTCCAGCTCTTAAAATGAAAGCAATTTAGTTGGTTGACTGAAGTAATAACTGATTAGTTAGACTGAAATATACTTCAGAGCATAAACTCAACCTTATTATGTGTTTGTATCCCCTAACGGCACTAGGACTATGCTCTCCTTGTAGCAGGCATACAGAGGATATAAATCTAATTCTGTTTCATTTTCCCAGGCTGATGTACTTAAAGATGAAATTTAACTCGAATTATTTTTAGCTGGAAGAAATTATCTAGGAAAATATTAATGAACAGGAATAAAAAATCTTCTTCCTCTCCTTGCTTACTTTGAGCTGCTTACTACCATGACCTTTTTATTTTTCCTTCCCAGACCACCATAAGTACATCAGTAACTCATTAAACAAGTATTACCAACATCTATTATCTTCAACGGCCATGCTGGGCACTGGACAGAAAACACTAAACAAGCGAGACTTGGGTACTACTTTCATGAGCTTTGTTGGCAATCGGTTTCCTTCTTCACTATGCCATTGTAGCTGCCATAGATGATGATGATGATGATGATGATGATGATGATGATGATGGCATTTTAGCTGCCATAGATGATGATGATGATGATATGATGATGATGATGATGATGATACATTGAGTAGTGCTTTCTATATGTCAGATTCTGTTCTACATGCTACACAGTCCTTACAACCTATGAACAGATAAGAAAGGGAAGCCCCCAAGACAGAAAAGTAAGTTGTTAAATGAGGCGGTCTAGATGCTAAACTAGCCCTATTCTTAAACTCTGCTGCCTATAATGAGCATTAAGTGACTTTTTTTTCATTTCTACAATGGATTATCTCATGGGAAATTTCTTAAAAGATAGGATTGAAAACTTTCTATTAGAAAAAGAGGTTGATAGAAATGTCTGTTGAGTTTTAAAAGTATGAATAGGACTTATACAGCACACAGCAATTTTTTTCCTAACGCTGGCACCATTCAAATTATCTCTCAATACTTTTCTATATCTTCTACCTTTCATAGATCAATATTTTAATTAAAATTAAATTCATTGAGTTTTAAAATTCTGTGCCAGGCACTATCACATACATGATTTGATAATAAAAATCAGGGAATATTAACTTGCTGAGAATAATTTCTCTTTTTGAAAGGGCCACTAGAAGATCATTTGTCCCTTCATCAACAAATACTTACTGAGCACCTACTTGATGCCATGTTCTGTGTGAGATATTGGGTAGAGAATACCCTGTGAAGTAACAACTCATTGGGAGGGCTCAGACAAGTAACTAATGTTGACTGGGAATAATAGAAAATGGCCTGATATGGAAGGGGCATCAAACCCAGACTTGGGGGTTGGGTCAGAAGGTTGTCAAAAACATAGTTTTCTTTGTATTTCGGTTGAAGAGTTGCAAAATCTTATAGACTGAGCTTCTATATCACAATTTATCTTTAGACAATACTCTACCGCATTCATAGGTCAGCCTAGCAGCATCTTAAAATTGAGAATCAAGGCTTTATGATGACATTCACCGCTTACTTTATTCATTTCTTAAGTCCAAAATACTTTCACAGAGAAAATTAATAATTCACCAAAATGGGAATTTTGACTCAGAATAAGGGTGCCTTTGATTCATTCACATGTCACATGCCTTCTGTGACTTTTTTCTTTCTTACCTTGCCAGCATTTCCCTTAGAAGTGTCAGGAATCAACATCCTATGCCTCATGATGCCAATAACTTTAATGTTTAAAATGGCAGAGCAGTACTAGAAATACAAAGGTAGTTCTGTGAGGCTTCCCTCCCTGACACTCCTCCCGCCCCACTCACTCCTCCACACTCCCCAGCATTTCATTTCATTATTCATTTCATTTTAAATATCTTTATTTTTTGTGTATGTCTTGTGCATGTCTTATCTCCCCCAAAGAGTTTGTGGTAGAGCATATCAAGTTGTGAAATTTTCTTTTTTAGAGAAAGAATGTTTCATAGACTTTGGCTCATTCACTGGCTTCTCCAATAGGAACTAAAAAAGAAGAGGATCCAATGAACTGCTTTGTAGCTGTGAAAAAGGAAAATGACAATTGTGTAAAGAATTTTTGTTGTAATATCTCAATTCATCAAGCCATAGCCTGACGAATTGCAGGTCCTGGTACACTGGTCCATTCTGCTTATATTCTTACTCGCATCCTTTCAGAATCACCATTTTCTTTGACAAATTGATGAGCCAAAATGAGCAATCTGATACCATTGTTGTAAATGCTTTCAATGGTGCTTTTCGTCTGTCATCAATGAAGGCATATTCTCAGGTTACAATTAACTTTGAGGCGAGGGAGGTAGTAATTACAGTCTCTTTGCATTGGAAGCAAATGAGTCCATTTATCAGCATTAGAGTTGCAAATGATCAATTCTCTAAAACTAGTGCAAGCAAGGACCTCATTGCCTATACTTCTTTAGGCTTGAGAGCACCCAACTTTCATTAAGAACGATCAATCCTAAATGCATGTATCCCATTAGGGATAGGAAATAAATGGGAAGCATCAAGGAAGGGAGAAAAAAAAATTTTTAATAAGGAAGAATTTTGCCTGAAAAGCACTAAAATCACACAAACAGAATCGGAGAAGGTAAAAGATGGTAAAATTTTAAAGTCAGGTCACTGGGCTCATTATCACCAGGAACTGAAACGTAACAAAACTATACTTGGCTGAGGACAATAGGGGGACAAATCCTTCTGAGGTGGCTGTTCCATAGATGTTTTCACACTTGCAGATTCAGCTAGCTCAGAGTATTTTCATTTTCATTTAATAAGTGATATCAATTCAATGTGGTTTCAAAATAAAACATTAAAAAACAAAGCATTCTTCTTGAAACAACTCTGAGCAAAAAACAAATAAATAAAAGCATGGTAAGGAAATTTGAGGACTATCTTCAAATAAGGAAGGCAAATTATTCCAAATGGAAAACTATCCTCTACCTTACCAATAATATATAATATACTATTTGGGAAATAATATAATAACATAGTCATATTATATATAACTACTAGTATACATCCTATATAATATAGATGTAATATGCAAATGGTTGTTACAGGACTGGATCACAGAGGAGCAAGAGGGTGGTGCAGCAAGCTACAAGCGGGTGGCAGAAAGCAACAGGAGGGGGCAGGGGAAACTATAGGAGGGCAGGACGGTGGGCAGAGAGCTACTGGGGAGTGGCAGTGAGCTTCTGTTGAGCTACTGGCACATGGATTCACGCACAGGACTACCAGAGTGTGTGTGTGTGTGTGTGTGTGTGTGTGTGTGTGTGTGTGTGTGTATACTATGTATATACATATATATATACATAAATACACACTAAGATAGATGATAGATAGATAGATAGATAGATAGATAGATAGATAGATACACAGACTCAGATCAGACACACACATACTAGCATATATTCTCAGAAAGATTCAGAAAGCAAAAATAGGAGACAAGTAGGTCAAGATGCCATGGATCAATCATCTTCATCTGTCTCTTGTCTGAGAACTCATATATTTCTGACAATTAATGACCCCAGACATTATGATGAAATTTAGAGGCATGGTGAAGGGTGGCTGAGGGTGGTATGTTAACCCAACTTCTCCATCAGCAGATGGGTTCAGTACAAGTAAACACACAATCTTTGTCAATACTGGGTTCTTGCTCTGCAAACTCAGCTTCAAGTCTAGCACCCTGACCCTGCTTCCAACCAAATGGGGGCTCCCCACTCTCCTCTGGCAATTCCAGAGCGATCTGCAGCTGAAATAACCAGACATGAACTTCATTCCCGCGCTCTGGGTGATGGCAGTGTTTAGTGTTCCTTTGGTTGGTTTTGTAATGTTTCAGACTTCCTCATAACCAGATAAAATTTGACTCACACTATTCTCAAGGACACATCACCTCCTTTTCGCGACTTGCAGGCCACTCACCAAGCTTGGCAGTACTGGTGGGAAAACAGTTAACTCTGAGAAACTGCAAGTATCCTTTCTGGGGCTATCTGACCACACACACCCTCCAGCACAGATCTCCCGCTTCCCACCCTCTGTCCACCCCCCCCACCCCGCCACGCACTTCCCTGCCAACTCATAAGCCCCCCTGTTGTCAAGGGATCACCCCACCCTGGGATTTTCCGCAGCCGCCCACTGCCCACCAGTGTGCAGAGGTCTGTGAGGCTATCTGTGGAGGACAGGCCCCTCTCTGAAAGCACAGTGGCCCCCAGCCTGCAGCAGCATCCAGCCAGGCACAGAGACTCCAGCCATCCCTGGGAACCCAGCATCACAAAGAGCTCCTCTGATCCCCATAGCATCTGGGCTCCCCCTCATTAGCACATTAAAGCTGCTCTGTCCCTTCCTTCTGAGCCGCTCTGTCTGCCCACGGCCTGCCTCTGTGCAGCCTTTTAGGCTCATTTTGAAACCTCTCCAGTTCAAGAGGCACTAGCCCTTCCCCGACGCCTGTCAAACTCTCCTTTCCAAACCACAGGTACCTTCGAAGCACCACCACGCCGGGCAGCAATCGGACAGCTGGGCCACATGCCTTCTGGCAAATGAAGCTGCCCAAGACGAGGCTTGCTGAAGACAAAGACCAATTGGAAGATGTGCAGCTTTCAAAAGAGAAACACGTTGAAGTCCACAGACTTGTGCCTTGCTCGCAGGTGGGCGGGTTTCCCTTCAGAATCTGACAAGCTCATGAGAAAAAGGGCCGGACCAGAACAGTGCCCGCATCGAAGTCCTCTGTGTGCTGGGGGACAGGTCAGCATGCATCGCAGGCCTGGTGACAGCCCAGAGCCGGGAAGACGGGGCTCTCATTGTCATCGTGTGACCAGGATCACAACTGCACGCTGACTGCCTGGCTGTTTTCCAAGCCCTCTTCCAGATGTTACTTCATTTAAGAATCCCCCCAAAAATGTGATGGCAAATGAAGGGCTAGGGTTATTTTAACTGGTTTACAAATAAGAAAAGTGAGAACCCCTCTCCCCAAAAAGCAATTGCCTGAGACAAAACGCCTCACATTCCGAAGGAGAAAGACACTCTCCCTCCGATGGCTCAGAAGCAAAATCTCTAAGTGACTTTTAATTCCCCCGCCTTTCTCCCACACCCCACTCCCAAATATAATCAGAACCAAAATCCTCCTGGGCTCTCTTAAATATGTCCTACAGCAATGGCCTCGCTTTTGCATCCTAACTGGTTTCTCAGTGGTTAGAGCGTCACCCCCCCCACCCCCCACCCCACCCCCCCGCCCTCCTGCCCCGAACCAAAGGATCTCAGGTTCGATTCCCAGTCAAGGGCACATATCTTGGTTGTAGGCTTGATCCCCAGCCCCAGCTAGAGCATGTACTGAAGGCAATCAATGTGTCTCTCTCACATCATTATTTCTCTCCCCTCCTCCTTCCACTCTATCTGAAAATCAGTGGGGAAAATAATCCTCAAGTGAGGATTTAAATAGATAGATGATTGATAGTTAGTTAGATAGATAGATAGATAGATAGACAGACTCACTTTTTCATAGCTGAATTCACTGGTGGTCCTTGCTGGCGTGTTGCTTGAGCCAGACCTGTTTCTGAATTAGCCCTTTCCAAGACATATTCTAAATAACAGTAGCTTCTTTCTGCCCATCCCATCCCACCCTCTTCCCACCACAAATGTCAAATGAGCATATAACACTCCCCTGAAATCCTACCTCTGCTTCTTTGCTGTGTAGTATCTTTCAAGACTCTTCAAAAAGGACAAGTTCCCACTTCTCTCTAAATAAATATCCTACCCCTCCCCCACTACCTATACCATCATCCTCAACTGAGACCCTTGCTCAGAACTCACAGAAAAAAAGAAGCCACTTGTCAGGAACAGCCTTTTACTCCCACCTCCAAACCTACCAATTACCTTCACTTACACCCACACTTCTGTGCCTCCCCTCCTGTGCGAGGAAGCGTGTCCTGGCTCCTCCCAATGGCCCACCGGCCCTCTGCATTATCCCCTCTGTTCAAAGACTCTCCCTTTACTTTGCTCCTGGTTAAGGCAAAATATCACAAAAGTTACGTTTTGAACGCTCACCTCAAGTTCCCTCCCAGAACCGTTCCATCCAGGTTCCACCAGCACCACCGCTCTGAACCTGTGCTTGTTATGGCCCCCAAGGTTTCTGATCATTCCTGTGCCCTTTAATTACTCAGCACAGCCAACTGTCTCTTTCCTCCCTCTTAAACACTTCCTTCGTTTGACTTCTGGACACCACGCTGTCCTACTACAGACCCCTCCTTCTCCAGTTCCTTGGCTGAGTCCTCCTTCTCTATTTGACTCGAAAGTTAGTGTGCTCCTCAGATTGGGACCCTCTTCTCCTCTGTCCACACAAGACCACCCCTAGTGACTCCCAAATCCAAATCCTTAACCCCTGTTTTCTCCTCAGAATCCTATACTCCATCTGTCATCTGATGTTTCTCCCAGAAATTTCTAATGTAACTTGCCAGAGTAAACTCTTTACTTCCTATTCTCAAACATGTTCCTCTCCCAGTCTTCCCCATCTTACCAGGTGTACTGGTTAATGATGTGGATTGTTTTTCAATAGATGGAGTTACACATACGTTGATATATATGTGATTTGTTATATATGCTATTTTGTTGTATTAATAGCAAGCTTCAGAACTTCATATGTTACATGTGCTTAACATCATAGATATTTTTAAGCTCAAAAATGTCAAATTGCATGCCAAAAAAAAAAGAATATTTGCGGGAAGTTATAATTCATTACTTTATTTTTTTTAATATATTTTATTGATTTTTTACAGAGCGGAAGGGAGAGGGAAAGTCAGAAACATCGATGAGAGAGAGACATCTATCAGCTGCCTCTTGCACGCCCCCTACTGGGGATGTGCCCGCAGCCAAGGCACATGCCCTTGCCGGAATCGAACCCGGGACCCTTCAGTCCGCAGTCCGATGCTCTATCCACTGAGCCAAACCGGTCTCGGCTCATTACTTTATTTTGAAGAAAGTTGCTAGTGAAAGTTATCATATACTTCAGGAAGTTTATGGTGAACATCTCAAGATACTTGTGAACGCTGGCTTAATTAATTTCGAAGTGAAGGACAAAGAATGTCCAGGTCAACCAAAAACGTTTGAAGACCAACAATTACAAGCAATATTGGATGAAGATGTATGACAAACTCAAAAACAACTTGCAGAAAGATTAAACTTGCTCAGCAAACAATTTTATATCGTTTACAAGCAATGGGAACGATTTTAAAGGGAGGAAAATGGGTGCCACATCAACTGAATGAAAGACAAATGGAAAACCGAAAAGTCATCAGTAGAATGTTGCTTCAACAGCATGAGAAAAGTATTTTTTGCATCAAATTGTGACTGGCGATGAAAAGTGGATTTATTTTGAGAATTCCAAATGTACAAAATCATGGGTAGATCCAGATCAACCATCAACATCAACTGCAAGGCCAAATCGCTTTGGAAAAAGACATGCTCCGCAGTTGGTGGGATCAGGAAGGTGTGGTGTGTTATGAGCTTCTAAAACCAGGTGACACCATTACTACTGATCACTACTGACAACAAATAATCCATTTTAATCACGCTTGTATCGTAAAATGACCAAAATGGGCCAGAAGACACTGCAAAGTAATTTTGCTTCATGATAACGCACCATCACACACTTCAAAACCAGTTAAAGACACGTTAAAAGATCTTGCCTGGGAAGTATTAACCCACCCGTCATATTCACCAGACCTTGCTCCTTCAGATTACCACTTGTTCCGATCGATGGCACATGCACTTTCTGAGCAGCACTTCAAAATGTACAAAGTGGAAAATTGGGTCTCTGAATGATTTGCCTCAAAACAAGAAAAGTTCTATTGGAATAGTATCCACAAATTATCTGAAAGATGGAAGAAATGTGTAGCTAGCAATGGACATTCCTTTGAATAAAGCACGTTTGATGTTTCTCTTGAAATTATCAGGTTTTCTTTTATTGCAAAATCCGCATTATTTACCAGCATACATGGTACATAATGATAACATTACTCACCCAATTTCTCACACCCCAAGAAACTGGGATTTTTCTTTATTCTTTCCTTCAACAGCCTCATCCAATCACTCATCCAGCTCCTTGGGTTGTCTCAATGCAAATCACTGCGTACCAATCACTTCTCTGCACCTCCATTACTCCCTCCAGTCCAAGCTTCCAACATCTTTCCTCCAGAAGCCACTTCCCGGTCCTACAGTCCATCCTCCAACAGCCGCCAGGGTGCTCTTTTCAAAACGCTGACCAGATTACTCCTTAGCGAAAACCTTCATTGCTCCTTAGTCCACTTAGAAGAAAACCCAAGCTCCCCTCCTGACTACAGGCCTAGCTTTGGTTAGAGTAGAAAGTGCTATCCTCAAGGTCTACCAAGAAGTATCAGTGTGAGTGACTAGACAACTAGTGTGGCTTCACTTCTAGCTGGAGGGAAGGGGGGGTGCGGGTTGCACAGAGTGGGATCTATTCAGCAACCCAACAAACAATTATTGAGCAGGTAAGATGCACCATCTTGCTGTTGTGGATACTGCAGGGAACAAGACATGAGGGCTGCCACTCTTATGGAGGCTACATTCTAGTTGGTGGCAGGCAATAAACAAATATATAAGGAAGATATTCAGTTGTGCTAAAATAGTATACAGAGAATTAAAGTGGGGTGATGAGACAGAGAGGTAATGGGTGGTCCTTGCTTATTTCACTGAGCATATACTATCCAGGTCCATCCATGCTCTCGCGAAGGGTAAGATTTCCCTCTTTTTTATGGCTGAGTGCTATTCCACTGGGTAAACGCAGCACAGCTTTTTTAACCACTCACCTGCTGATGAATGCTTGGGCTACTTCCAAATCTTGGCTATTGTAAATAGCATTGCAGTGAACATAGGGGTGCGTATAATCTTCCAAATTGGTGTTTCAGGTTTCTTTGGATATATCCCCAGAAGTAGAATCCCTGGGTCACAGGAAGTTTCATTTTTAATTGTTTGAGATAACTCTAAACTGCCTTCCACAGTGGCTACACCAACCTACATTCCTAGCAAATGTGCACAAAGGAACCCTTTGCTCCATTCTTGCCAACACTTGTTTGTTCATTTATTGTGGTTTGAATTTGCATTTCTCTGACTATTAGTGACATTAGGCATCTTTTCATATGTCTGTTGGTCAGCTGTATGTCCTCTTCGGAGAGGTATCTATTCAGATCTTTGCCCATTTTTTAACTGCATTGTTTGTTTATTTTGGGGTTTGAGTTTAATAAGTCCTTTATAAATTTTGGATATTATCATCAGATTATCATTGGCAAATGTATTTTCCCACTCAGTGGGTTGTTTTTTCATTTTGCTGATGGTTTCCTTTGTTGTGAAAAAACTTTTTAGTTTGATGTAGTCTAATTTGTTTACTTTCTCTTTTGTTTCCCTGGCCCAAGGAGATATACCAGGAAAAAAAAATGTTGCTACAAGAAATGTCTGAGATTTTACTGCCTATGTTTTCCTCAAGGATTTTTATAGTTTTGAGTCTAACATTTAAGTCTTGAATCCATTTTGAGTTTATTCTTATATATGGTTTAGAAAGTGATCTAGTTTCATTTTTTTTTTTTGCACATATCTTTCCAATATCCCCAACACCATTTATGGAATAGACTTACCCCATTGTATCTTTTCCCATCCTTTGTCAACTATTAATTGACTATAAAGGTATGAATTTTTCTGGGCTCTCTATTCTGTTCCATTGATCTAGATGTCTGGAAAACAAAGCAATACCTGCACATTCATTTCATTACAGCTTTATTCACAATAGTCAAAAAAGTGAAGCAATCTAAATGTCCATGAACAGACAAATGGATAAAGAAAATGTGGTACATACATAAATGGAATATTATTTAGCCTTAAAAAAGAAATTCTGCATTTGTGAAATTGTGGATGAACCTTGGGGACATTATGCTAAGCAAAATAAGCAAGTCACAAAAAGACAAACACTGCACAATTTCATTTATATGAGGTATATAAAATAGCCAAACGCTCTTAGAAACAGAAAGTAGAATGGTGGTTGCCAGGTCTGGTGGGGAAAGGGAAAAGAGAAGTTGTTGTTCAATGAATATAGAGTTCCAGTTTTGCAAGATGAAAAATTTCTAGAGATTTGTTACATAACAATGCATAGAGTTAACACTGCTCTACTTTACACTTACAAGTGTTTAAGATAGTAAATTTTATGGAGTACTTATTTCCATGTGTCTATTGGAGTTTGACTCCCAAAGCATACTGATTTAGAAACATAATCAAGAGTTAGTGTCTTTGAACAATGTGCAGTGAATGCCCATTGGCCTGAACTTGAATGAGAAAGATAAACTAAAACCTGGTAGTGGTACTTTCATATTCTGCATTCTACTTCTATGGGAAATGACAAATAGCTAGTAAATCAGCTCTTGCATTGGGCACTCAGCTGAAATTCCTATATCATCCGCATCTATAGCAAAGTAAAGTAAAAAATAGATTTCTATTATGATGACCCTTAAGCACTGAAAGATCTTGAGTGTTTCAGTGCTTTAAGTAAAGGTAAAAAAGAAATACACTAAGATATGTCTATTTTATTACACATTAATATTAATTACTTGTACATGCATCATCTTTAATATAAACATTCATCTCTCCAAGCCTTGTGCATAAAAATTAAAATACTTGATGGTGTTTTACTTTTATAATTTTGTCCTTGAGTTAAAAATAAATGCACCCTTCAGACATCCCTTGTTTACTATTGATCTTAGAAATGTCTGTTTTTAATCACACCATCCAGCTCCATTTGGCATATTTTGTATCAATTATGCTCATTACTACTTGATCTTCCCCTTTCATTTTGACATCTGTTAAAAAGAGCAGCTTGAGGAAGAGCCTCACTATCATTTTTTTAACAAAAGCTTTTCCATTTGATAAAAAGGGATCATATAAATTATATGTCTTTATCAACTGTACTTAATAGTTAGTTCAGCATAGCCCGGTTCCCTGAAAGCAATTTTTCTGGTTCACCATGTTCTGTCCACCTTAATTAATGACTCAGAAAAGTGATATATACATATGGTAACTTCCTGCATAGACATTGATTTTATGTAGGCTTGCTACCAACTCTCTTATGTAGTGTCCTTACTGCTTCTTGGTCTTCAATTTTTTAAAGTTTCAGAAATTTGAAAATTGATCAAAATAAATCAAGATGTACATTGTAAATGAATCAGTTAGTTCCAAATCAAATGAATAAATAACCCGGTTCCAACCTAATGATTAGACATCCCCACTACAAGACTCAAAAAGGCAGAAGTCCTTTATAACAAGAGACATCCCAATATATCTCTTAGTGGGGAGAAAGTGGGTCAAAACTAGAACTTCATAGTTATTTTTGTTAGTGTTTGAAAGTAATATTCAAGTGGGAAAAGATAAATAAAACTATGCACATACAAAACACAAAAGAAGCTGTCCCATATTTTCATAAACATTCATTAAGTAATCATTTTAGAGGAGAAAATATTTGGATGCATACAGATCAGTATTTGCTTCTGTATCTGCAGATTATTAGCAGTTTCTTTGAGAGGGTCATCATCTGTTGCCATTGAAGTATTTTCTTTTTTGTTATATCTTGCTCGCTCACTGTTCTACACTAAAGAAGTAAGTACAGAAGAGCTTACCATAATGTGTTCTTTCTTCGAACCAATACATTATTCTAAATCTATGGGAACTAAAGAAGTAACAATTGTCCCAGCATTTAAATCATCTTGTGTCTCTTGCATTTTCACTCCCAAAACAATTTTGACCAGAATGGGGTTGGGGAAGGAAGAGATGCCCATTGTCATGTACAAAATGCAGCATTCCAAATTTACAAGCCTTTAAAGAGGGGGGAAATAAATGATGCAGAATAATGTGAGACAGATTTCATTAAGGTAACACTACACTTTCATCCTAAGCTTCTTGAGAACAAGCACTTTTAATTAATTATTCATCAGTACCTCTCTCTGTATCTATTCCTAGGTAGACGTGATATAGCTAGCATATGTGTTTCCATGTCTTCCTCTTAGTTGGCAGGAAGCTATTGCTATAGACTATGACTAGTTAGCAGGTGTTCACCAGGCTTGCATTGCTCGCAGTCTAACACTCCTTTTTAAGGAAAAAGGGAAGAGAAAAAGAAGAAAAAGTGATCGTAAGCTTTTAGAACATGAACAAAGATGCTTATGGTTGGGCCACAAAGAGCCAGCCTTATAATCATTACTGATTTCCCCAACACACCCGGATGGTGCAAACCATCCAGGAACCACACCTGAGCGCTGGCCCAGGAGCTCCGAAATCCACTCTGCCACACTCCTGAGCCCACACAGCAGCCACTGTAACTCTGTCTCCTGTTGAACTAATCATGGCTCAAAGGCCAAGCACATCAGCATGCTAACAAAATTATCCCATCAAGACTTTTACATTTATTCTGATTTTTTTCAGTCTCCTTCCCAAAGGTGCTCCTCCTCAAAAGAAATAATGTCTTCTTATCCTTTAAGGTTAAGAAAAGAGTGTTCACTCAATACAAAATATTATATTGAACACTCTGAAGAACTCTGAAAGACAACTAAATATGTCAGTGGAAGTCTAAAGACTATAACCCTTAGGTTCCATCCACAGATGTACCTGTGATTCAATGTCATTGACCCAATCTTTCAGTCTAAGTTCCGCCTCTATAAGTTAGGAATAGTAAGAATCATATCACAGATCCCTGAAGGCTTAATAAAACACAGAGGTCTATCTATCTATCCATGATGCATCATGACTTAACTTAATTTGCTTATGATATTCCCCAGACCCAACTCAGACAACAGAAATCAGTTGAATAAATGAATCTGGGTCAAGCCTTATACATTCCCAAGCACTTTCTTCAGTATAATCTCATCTAAGTCTCAAAACTATGTTAAGTGGGATAAGAAAAGTATTATAAAACCCATTTTGCAATGAAGCAGCTGCGGTCCAAGCTGATGAACAGCTCTGCCCCAAGCCACATGGCTAGTGAGTGGTGGAGGAATGATGACCAGCCTTCACTCCTACTTCAGTGATCTTGTCATTCTGCACTTTAAGCTTCATTAAGTACCAAGAAATTGCCCTAGCTGGCTTGGCTCAGTGGATAGAGCGCCAATCTGCAGACAAGGGCACATGCCTGGGATGTGGGCTTGATCCCCAGTAGAGGGCATGCAGGAGGCACCCAATCCATGATTCTCTCTCATCATTGATGTTTCTATCTATCTATCTCTCCTTCTCCCTCCCTCTCCGAAATCAATAAAGAAATATATTTTAAGAGAAAAAAGAAATAACCTGCATAGAATCAATAAGACATTATAATCAAGCAAAGATAAATGAATTATTGCACATTTTTCCGATTTGATGAGAGAAATGAATAATTAACATGTTCTGCTTAAAATTTTAAACAACCAATGCCAAGACATGTACAATTTAAAAACGCACAGGTAATCAGGAAGAATAGGAAACCCACATAATATGTACGGAGCCAGCATCTTCTTGACTTACTCCGCTCACTAGCTTTTTAGGTGTACAGTTTTGGAAGGCATCATTCTAAGCTACAAACCAAAGTGAAGTGAAGGCTTGCCTTTCTAGTACCAAGCCGTGTCTCACTCCAGAGTGAATGTCTTCCCCTCTGCTAATAAATAGAAACATACATAAGCCCCCGCAAAGGAAGCTAACATGCATGTTAAGTCTTCTCAAGGGACTCTTGAATGGTTTGGATTTGACATAACTAAATTAAACCATACTCTTAAAATAAAGAGGTTTTTTTCGAGCTTCTATTTCGGTACATAATCTGTGCTCCCTCTAGAGCTTTTAGCCTCAAAGAGCTCAATGTCAGTTTCTTGGAGAATCTCAGTTACCCAAACCAGTGCCACACACAGAAACCTGTGAGCACAGAACCACCTTCAGAGTTACCCCTGCAGATGCACGGAAGCGCACACACGCCCCCAAATAAAAACGCCCACCAGCAATCCTCTGGTCCGTTCTTCCACCATTCCAAGTTCCTTAAGTAGAAAAAGTGCCTTTCCCATCACAGTCGAGTTAGGGGCGCCGAGAGGGGGCCCCCTCTTCCCATCAACCAGGCTCCCTTGCTAACTAACACTCCTCATCCTGGGTCCAGGGACTGCGCAGATTCCAGCCCTGGAGGCGCGGGCGCCTGCGTTGGCCTCTGGCTCCCCCCACCCCCCCACCCCCGCCACCCCACCCCCGGCTTGGCCATCGCCTCCTTCGCACACCCTTCCCGCAACATGTTTGCACTTTGCGTGCGTCTGATGCAGGCCTCCCTCCCCTGCCGCCCGCCAGCCAGCCCGAGCGGCAGCGGCACCCGGAGTGTCGGGCACAAGTGGGTCCTCCACCTGCCACCCTGTCCCTGGCCAAGCGGGGGAGAAAGGGGGGGGGTCCCAGACAGCTGGGCGGGGCTGGCGGCAGCTGGAGGCCGCGACTTCCACACCATGCCATCCGGGAGCCCCACGCCTTCCCGCCTCCGCCCCGGCCACCCCCCCCCCCACACCCGGGGTCCCCTCCGGCTCATAAGCGTAAAAGCTGGGGTGCGAGTGGGAAAGGGGCGAGAGGCAGCACGCGTGTGCGGGGGTTGCGCACGCGGGGGGACACCCGGCACCAGGCAGGCACACCGCGCCCCTCCCCGAACTCCGGGGACGAGCGGGCAGCGGGGACCCCAGGGCTCGCTCCGGGGTCTGGGACCAAGCTGCGCGGCCTCTTCGGCGAGTGCGGGGCCCCTCCGTTCTCTTCTGTCTCCCCAGCCACGACTCTGTCTCCATCCCCCGAGGGCCTCGGGTCCGCCCTGGGGGCAGAGAGGGACATCGGGTGGGGCAGAGGGGGGCCCCAGGTCCGCGCCCGCAGCCCTGCCCCGCGCCCGCCGCCGCTCACCTGTTCAGCACTTTGCGGATCCGCTGGCGCACGCCGGCCCGGGAGGAGGCGGACAGGCTGCCGCCGCTGCCCTCCGCCGGCAGGTTCTCGATGGTGGTCACCACATGGTTCGGCAGGGCTGGCAGCGGCGGCTGCAGCTGCTGCGGCGCCGGCTCCGGGGGGATCATCGCGGCGGCGGCGGCGGCGGCGATCAGAACGCAGCCCGGCACATCGTGCGGCGGCTCCGGGCGGGGAAGGCGCGGGGGACCCGGCGGGTGGCGGCGGGGGAGGCGGTCCTGCCGGGGACGGAGCACCGAGGGGAGGCACCCCCGGCTACGGCCGCCGCGCTGCCGCCGCCCAGCCCGCCGCTCACTCCTTCCCGGTCCCGGGGCGCACCCTGGCTCCGCCGCCGCGCGCCCTGGCTCTGCCCGAGACGCTCCCCAAGTCCCGCACGCCCCGCGGAGTGGCCGTGGGAAGGTGTCGCGAGGGGACGCAGAGCTGTCCCTGGTCTTGGAAGACTCCCGGGGAGAGACGGGATGGGGCTCCGGTCCGCCCCCTCGCCCGGTGCGCAGGTCTCCGGTGCCTGTGCCCGCTCGCCCCGCTCGCCCCGCCGGGAGAGCTGCGGTCTCGTGGATCGCGGAGTGCCAGCCCGAGAGTGAACCCCGGAGGCGGGAGGGGCGCCGCGGCGGCGGGCGGCGGGGAGAGGGGGGCCGGGGCGGGCGGTGCGCGCGTCCTGGTCTCGCCAGAGGGCGCTCCGAGGTGCCTCGGTGCCGCTCACTCCGAATGGCCTTTCCTCCCCGGATTCACTGACAGCGCCTTATTGTTCACAAACTACCTGGGGCGTCACTCCTGCGGGAGCCTTCCCTGACCCTGTGGCCCCACTGGATGACCCCATAGAGCAATCTCTGCGCTCCCTGAATACCCCGACATCCTCGGGGTGCCAGGCGGTAAGCTCCGTGCGCCTCAGCTCCTGGTCTCGTTCAACTTCCAGCCCATCGCTCAGTGGCGAGTCTGGCCTGCAATCAGCATTTGTCGAATGAATGACAATGAAGAAATGAACTTAGAAATGCGTCCTACATATTCTCAAAAAATCAAGTACTGTTTAAAAAATATAGAGATAAATAGCCCGGCTAGCATGGCTCAGTGGTTGAGTGTCGACCTATAAACAGGAGGTCAGGGCATAAGCCGAGGTTGTAAACTTAATCCCCAGTGTGGGGCATGCAGGAGGCAGCCAATCAGCGATTCTCTTTCATCATTGATGCCTCTCTACTTCTTTTCCCCTCCCCCTTCCTCTCTGAAATCAATAGGTAGATGATAGATAGATTGATAGAGATATGTATACGTGTGTGTGTGTGTGTGTGTGTGTGTGTGTGTGTGTGTGTATTAAATACGTAGATGGCACAAAGTCCTACCTACTATCATTTAAAGTTAGAGGGGAAAAGCTGATATAGAAGGAAATCTCTACTGAACAAAATATATTGCATGCCCAGGCTAGAAAACACTTTAAGAAAAGGTCAAGAGCTTCTAGAAAGTAATGTAGTTAACATTTTATTCAAACAGAAATTGTTCCTATAAATCTTGGCTATCTTGTATATTTTTACTGTCCTAGGCATAAGTAAATGACTCATTCACATAGGGGAGGCTTATAGAAAGTTTATTATATTCAGATATTCTTTGTCCATACCTTATCTGAGTTTGAGAACAAAGGGCTATGCAATGTTATATTCATAATTCAGCTAACGAGACAAAATAAAAAGGTGAGTTAAGCAATTGCTTGGTGAAAGAAATCAATATAGACCAGGTTCATCATTGAACCCAAAAAAATCTCTTTTTTATTCAGTGAAGCAGGGTATTTTTTTTAATAATGCATGATTTGAATATAAAATTCTATATGCAAACTATTTGATAGCAAGGGCATGAGTTATTTTTTATTTTTTTTAAAATATATTTTATTGATTTTTTACAGAGAGGAAGGGAGAGGGACAGAAAATCAGAAATATTGATGAGAGAGAAACATGGATCAGCTGCCTCTTGCACACCCCCTATTGGGGATTTGCTGGAAACCAAGGTATATGCCCTTGACCGGAATCGAACCTAGGTCCTTTCAGTCCACAGGTCGACACTCTATCTACTGAGCCAAACTGGTTTAGCAATGAGTTATTTTTTAAATTGTTTTGTTTTAGCTTTGGAAAGCATTGCTGTTTTTTCCTCACAAATTTAAAATATTTTCTGTGTTTCCTCTTGGCTAATCCTACCTGGAACTTGCCGTTCTGAGCATTTGCTGGCCTTGGCTGGCCGAAGGCTGCCTAAAAATACGATGAATGTAAGAGAAGGGGAAGTGTGTGGCTCCAACTGACTTCACATCATTAAGTTTAACTTAAAAACCAAGTTTGTCCCTTAACAAATATTTCACAAATATTTGCTGGACACTGTCATTGACTCTACGGTGCAAAGATAATAAAGACAGTGTCTCTACTCTGAAGGGATTCTCAGTTCCAGGAAGCAAAACAGACCCACAGAGAACCAAATAAACTGTCAGGCAGTAAGTGCTACGCTGGCAGAATGAATAACCTACATGAGGATAAGAAGGCAGGGGAAGTCCACTTTACAAAAGAGCTGACGAAGAAGAGATGGTTTCTGTGAGGGTCTGATCTGGTGTTGGTGGCTGTGTAGAATTTCCCCTGGTGGAGAACGAGTAGTCCAGAGCGGAAGGGCAGTCCTGGCAGAAGCAGCCAAATAAACAAAGGCCCAGTGGAGAAGTGCAGAGCGGGTTTGCAGGTGATGCGAATAAGCTGAAGCTGAGAGACCATGTGGGAAGAGGCATGAAATGGAGCTGATGCAGAAAGTTTAGTTAACAGCCACATTTCCCAGAGTTCAGCCATTTTTAAATAAATTAATAACTTTTGCCATATCTGCATACCACCTGTCCTACTATTTACTTAATATTGTTTTAAATGAGCCCCTAAAATGCAAAGGTCTACTTTAGCTTCATGCTAAGCAATAATAATCCATAAAATTAAACATTTGAGGTGCTAACCACATTTTCCCAATAGTCATTAAAGTAAAAATAAGTAATAAAATTATGTAAATGCTTCATTCTGCACCACCTAAAATTATCTCTCATGTCACTAGGGGCACATGCTCTACACTTTGGGAAACACTGCTTTGCATTAATAAGTAACATGGAAAGAAACAGCTTTTACAAACTATTATTTTTATTTTTCAAATATGGGGAGAATAAGGAAAACATTGCTTCTATGAAAAGATTTTCCAATAAAGCAGTTTTAAATTTTCTGCTAGAAGCAAGCAGGTAGTTGTTGAATAACAAGTGATAAAAGAGAAAATTAATTGAGTGAGATGAGAGCAGGAAGGAATGACAGGATTGTAAAGGAAGAAGCTCTGTTGAGATAATAATTCAGTAGAAACAGTCCGATGTGTGACCTGAAATTGATCCCTTCCCTTTCATCCAATATGGTAGCTACTAGCTACAGGAGGCTATTGAAATGTAGCTACAAGTTAATCCAAGTTAAATAAAATTGCATTTCAATTCCTCGGGCACACTGACCACATTTCAGATGCTTAATAGCCACATGCGGCTAGTAATTACTACACTGGACAGAGCAGCTAGAGGACATGTCTGCTAGCCACAGGGCCTCAAGGAGTAGACTCCTAAAATCAAACTGAAAACACAGAACTGAGTACATTTCTCTCAGCAGGGCAAGTAGAGGACAAGGCCTCAATAAGTAAGGGAAATATGGCTTTTTATGATCAGGACTAAGGCTACTGTTTTGTGGCTTCCTCAGAATAGAGAGAGCAGAAAGGAGAAAACTTAGCACTCTAAGTTAAAGTTCCAGCCATTGACAAAGTTCTATGCTTCTAGAACTCCAGGTCTCTATTGAATGACAACTATGTCCCCACACAGGCTATTTCCCCAGTGGACAGATATCCTGCTCTTCCTCTTATTTTAGGAATTGCACCCATACATATAAATCTTCTGGTTTTCCCTTCTCTGTTCCCAGAATGTAAATGTATGTAGTTAATATTGTTCTATTTACTAAGACTGTAAAATTCATTTCTTCTGGCCCGAGTTTTTCTATTAGGAAAAATGAAATAATGTTGTTGTAGTAAAGAGTAAATTAAATCAGATGGCACATAGGAGGCACTTAGTACAAACATAGAAAATATCAAAAAAAAATACATGTAATACCTATAGTATACCATTCACACTATGGTTTTCCAGTGGCTTATAGAACTGAGATTCGGTGTCCCAATCTGTGAGCCTGCCACTTGACGCAGCACAACTTCAGCCTTAATGGTAATCAATCAATCATCGACCATCAAGGATCTCCACTGGGCAGGACACCAGAGTGTATAAGTTGTCCCTAGGCTTCTTCCAAAGTACAGGGCGTAACTCCCACATTCAAAGAATTTAGGAGTACTTCAAGAGCAGTCATTAGTGAGGAAAGTGGAAGCTGAGACTGCCATCAATAAGGCTTCAGACAAACTCTGAAAGTCATGCCAAGGCCGCCACCATTCTTGGAAAATAATGGCCCAACAGAACACAGAGGCCCTCAAGGAAGGTGGAATAGTTTGAAAACTCACCAGTGAGCCTTTTAATACCTTCTTGGAGGATGGAAGGATTTGTAATGGAAGTAGGGGGCTCAGAATCCCAATACTGTAATGGTAAAGGCTCAAAGCTTGAAAGTGTGCCTCCAAATTAGAGAATCACATCATTGAAACATGATTATGAATGCCGGTACTACCAGTTTGATTCATACCTGCATGCATATGCCACATTTAGATAAAAACACTGAAAAATACTCAAAATATATCATGTATGTCAATAATCATTAGACCTTTTAAATTTAAGTTCCATCAGGAACTCTTCAATTTCCACTAAAATAGCCCAGAAACGCGCACAAATAAGACATACATAATTCCAAATCTGCAACTTAAAAATGATACTAAGTTGATCTGCAGCATTTTAAAGGAATTTCTTCTGAGTGTACAACAGATAAAACTAACTTCATGGAGAATCCACATACTAATAGGGAGTGTGACCACTTTCCTGCCCCCCCCCCTCCCCACTGTTTAATCAGTGGGTCAGAAACACTTCAGTCAGAAAGCTGGGCAACTTGCCATGCGCCTGGTGCTTCCTGAGAAGCCAGAGTCCCTCCTCCACCCCAGACTCCCTCGGGAGCTCTCTTCTTACTGTCACACAGAGATGGCCACTTCCAGAAAACGGGCATGAAAAGGGAAGGGGTGAAATATGTGTGTGTGTGGTCCCCAGAAAGTGTGTAGGTAAGTGTGGTGGGAAGAGCTCAGGACAGCATTCATGGGGACTGAAGTTCTTGTGTGTGTTAGTCCCTCAGAATATTGGAAAGGTAGGAAGCAGGGTTAAGAGAAGATCTCATTTCAGTTCAACAGAGCTGCCTGGAAGGAAGTCCACTAAACATTTCAAATGGGGCTCTGAATTATTACCATCCAACTGCATTTCCCAGACGGGCTTTTAACTAGTATCCAAGGGCACATTAAGATAAGGATAGCTAACAAACTGTATGCTGGCAAATACTGGATTTGGATTAAATTCACCTTCTCATAAAATAAGATACATTTTTAAAGGAATTAAATTCTATATCAGTTAGGATTATAAAATGCAAGAACCAAAAACCAAATCTAATTATCTTAAGGGAAAAAAGAGAGAGAGATTTACTGCAAGAATAGGAGAGGATGGGGCTTCTCATTCATTAGTTCATTTGTTCATCCAACAGTATGTGGCAGACAGAGCATATAAATAAAATGATTGGCTTACAACTTATAAAAAGCCTTTTTATAGGACACATTTAGCCATCAGCTGACTCTACTCTCCCCAGTGTATTCCATAGGAGCTGCTGACCCAAGTGTTGTTTGGTTATGACCTTGACATAATAGATGGCTTGGCTCAGTGATTGAGGGTTGACCTATGGTTCCATTCCATTCAGGGCACTTGCTGGCTCGGTCCTCAGTGTGAGGTGTGCAGGGGGCAGCCAATCAATGACTCTCATCATTGGTGTTTCTATTTCTCTCTCCCCATCTCTTCCTCTATGAAATCAATAAGAATATATATATTTTTTTTTAATTTAAAAATATCAAGACTAATTTACTAAAATTTATTGTAAAGGGATATTTACGTTTTTGTAGTTTTTTAGGTATCTATATTTTTAAATATCCTAAAATTTAATGCTTAAGTTTCTCCTGAGAATAGCAAATAAAACTGCATATTTATTAAAAGTATATATATATATGTAATATAGATACTATATAATATAGGATATATATATATCCTATCTAATAAAATAGTAATATGCAAATTTGACTGTACCTTCACCACACCCACAAGCCACGCCCACCAGCCATGCCCACCAGCCAATCAGGAGCAAATTATGCAAATAAACCCCAACCAAGATGGCTGCCACCCCTGAGAGCAGGAGGAAGGCTTGGATTTCCCCGGCAACAAAGGAAGCTAAGCTTTCCACCTGCCATTGCCTGCCTAGGCCTCCACTCAATGTTACAAAGTTCCAATTATAAAAGATACAGAAATGGCAGCAGCCATGAGCTGGAGAGAACAGAGGCTTGGGTTTCCCTGGCAATGGAGGAGGAAGCTAAGCTTTCAGCCTGCTGTTGCTGGTCTAGGCCTCCACTCTAGGCTACAAAGTTTCAAACAGAAATGGCTGCCACCCGGGAACGAGCAGAAGGCTTGGCTCTGCTCCAGGCTACAAAGTTTCAATTGTAGACATAGATTAATCCCAGATACCTGGGCCTCCACTTGGATCATTGGGGGCATGGCCAGCCTGCAAACCTCCACAGGCCCCTCGCCCAGGCTGCCCCTCACCCCAAGGGAACCTCCATCCTGATCCAAGACACCCTTCAGGACAAACCAGCTGGCCCCCACCCATGCACCAGGCCTCTCTCCTATCTAATAAAAGAGTAATTTGCAGATTGACCATCACTCCAACACACAAGAGGGCTGCCCCCATATGGTCAAAGATCCTGCCCCCATGTGGACATAAGATGGCCACCATAAGATGGCCAGCAGGGAAGGGCCTTTGGGAGGTTCCAGGCCTGCAAGGGAGGGCAGTTGTGGGCAATCAAGCCTGTAGGGGAGGGCAGTTAAGGGTGACCAGGCTGGCAGAGCAGGGAAGTTGGGGGCAAACAGGCTGGCAGGGGAGCAGTTAGACATCAATTAGACTGGAAGGGTAGTGGTTATGGGGTGATCAGGCTGGCAGGCAGAAGCAGTTAGGGGCAATCAGGGAGGCAGGCAGGTGAGCAGTTTGGAGCCAGCAGTCCTGGATTGTGAGAAGGATGTCCAATTGCCCATTTAGGCCCAATCCTGGTAGGGCAGTTGGACATCCCTCGAGGGGTCCCAGATTGGAGAGGGTGCAGGCTGGGCTAAGTGACATCCCCTGCCCCCCATTCATGAATTTCATGCACCAGGCCCCTAGTATATATATAAAACCCTAATGTGCAAATAGATCAGACTGAAAAAAACAAACAACTGGTTGCTATGATGTGCACTGACCACCAGGGGGCATGTGTGGAGCATGGTGGGCATTGGCCATGACATGAGGTGCCAGGCAGGGGTGTGGAGGATGGGCAGAGACCTACCCCAAGCCAACTGTAGCCTCATGACCCAAAGTTCCTTTAAAGTGTACGAATTCATGCACTGGTCTGCTAGTTACATATAATAGTGCATAATTGTATGTTCCACTATATATATGATCATACATATAAGTGTGTATGTCTACTATATTATCTATGTATACATTAGTAGATTATTCTAGACATACACATACATATATGCCTGTGTGTATATATGTGTGTGGATGGATCCTGAGCAAGATAATTCTGCGAGTATGGCACAGTTTCTGAAAGAAGGATTCACACAGCAGAGATTAAAACAAGAGGGTATGCTAATGGAGCATCTCAGACTTAAATGTTAGCAAGATCATAAACTTAAGTGCCTTCCCCCATCTCCTTGAACGTAGAGAAAATCATGTTTAGTATGAAGTTTTAAATGTTTTCCTGTTTCCAATTCATTCCTTCTGGTTATGCCAAAAATCTCAGTAGAATCAGATAAAAACATGGTGGAATTGTGGAATGCTGAGACACAGTCAAGCTGGTTCTCATGCCGGTTCCCATGGGAGGGAACAACGTTCCCTGAAAGGGACTGCTCCCAGGAATGTCCGAATGAGACTAGAAGCAAGGTGACTAGCGGACCATGGTGGAACTGAGAGCAACAGGATCCACATATGACACAGGGGAGCAACTGCGGGGATTCAGAACTCAGGAAGGACACAGGCAACATTCCGCCTTTCTCAATATACACTAGACCCAGGGTTTTTCTCCCCAGGCACTTTCATAAGGCTGTCTTACTCTCTTCGGATTAAGCACAGCTGCTACTGGCGGCTACATACTGATCACTGAGCATCCATCTACTTCAGACATCTCGCTCCCAGCCACCACTTACTTCACAAAAGATTTCTGTAAAATAACTTTCTTCCCTGTGGGGTTTCCCCAGGACCGAAGCATGTGATCATATTGTCAGCGTGTCAGCGACACCATTGTTTACTTGTCAAGTGTGCCTGGAAAGCATCATCAGCCAAAGACAAATGGCCTAGCCCAGGGACAGTGGGAGGGCCAGCTGAGTTAGAGCAGTCAAGTTCAGTGTGGAGGAAGCTGCTGTTTTTGTTCCTAACCAGAAGATAGGATTCTATTTGGGGGAGAGTAGGGAGGAGAGGCATTCTAATGGCTAACGTGTCACCACGTGAAAAATAATTGGGGTGTGTTTTTTTAAAGATGGAAAAGTCAAATCTTTTCTAATGGATTTTTATCCAAGAACGAAATGCCTGCTGGTGGACAAGATAAAAGAGCATAATCAGATGTTGGCTGTGGTACCTAATGATTCATTATGGAGATGCTCTTCTGAGTGCCCAGCAGAACTGGCACGTGTGGGCACGTTTAGTGAACTGGAGGTGGAGAGGATGTACAGGGAATGGAAAGAAGTTTAGATTTCCCAAGTATCTAACAGTTTCATCTTATCGAAGACCTATACACACCACATCTCTTTCTCTCTACCAGGAGCAGAAAATTCTGCTTTTGAAACTTCCAGAAAGAAATGAGTAAGAGAGACAGGTAGACCTTTACTGCTGCAGAACCACCACTCGATTATGTTAGGCTAGTTTTTCATTTCTTCAGAAATAGTAATACAAAAAAAAAGTTCCCACTGTTCCCTTGAAAAGGCTTTCTGTTCGGTGAAACACTATGGGGAATTATAGGATAAATCAAAGGGTCAGATGGTTACCTTTTTCTTTGGAGAAAATATATGTGTGGGGAGAACCAAGGGAAGGCCTAGGTTAAAAAAAAAAAAAAGAACAATGAAAATACTTTGCTCCTTTGTTGTGAAGAACATTATAGTTTGTGTCTGCAGAAAAACATCAAGGCAGGTGCTGGGGGAGGCTCTGGGCAGAGTGCATACACTCGAAGGTGGCGCCCCGCGGCCACTGACTTGGCATCGCCTCAGGTCCCGAACCCAGACCCACTGAAGGGAAAAAAACCCCAAGAAAGTGATCTGCTCACAATAAGGCTGCTGTGGGAATGGCCGCTGTCTTCTAATAACAGTGGTTAACGGAAAAAAAAAAAAAAATAAAACCCAAACATTGAAACCTGTAAAGAATTTTTGTGAGTTTATTTGAGCCAAACCGTCAACATATGCCGGAAGCAGAACCTCAATTAATTGAGATGATGTCCGAAGAATGGCGGGTTACATTTGTGTTTATACATCACAATCAAAGGAGGGGATGTAGGTGAGTTACTTGAAATTCATTGGTGATAGATTAGGGGGGTGGATATAGCAAAGCAGGGAAACCTCTGGGATGGGGTGAAAAGTGAAATGATTGACATGTGCTTTTTTTTTTTTTTTTTTTTTTTTTACAGAGATGGATACAGGATACTTTAACTAATTAACAGCTGACAATTAACTTGATAACAATAACAATGAGGGAATGTCCCAGTGCCGTGTGTTGTGCGCTGAGGGGTCCGGGGTGAAAAGGAAGCTACAAGTTACCCAGGCCTCTCACAGGTGTGCTATCCCAGAGGCAGAAAGGCAAATGGCTCAGTCAAGAGCTAAGCTGATCTGTGTCAGGGAAAATACTGGCCCAGGACATGACTGCCCACCGTAACCTGTTCGTAGTTAAATATTTAATTTCCAGACCATCTTTCGTGGTTGTGTCAGGTCTCTGAGTTTGCAAGACGGCCACGCAGCCCCCCACCCCACCCCCCCGAGCGTGTCAGGTCAGCACGTGGCTCCTTTCGCCCACATACTCTAACAGTTTCCGAAGGGAAGAGACAGAGGACCAAAAAGGAAACATGGGCACTGTTCAAACAGAGTGGTTGCACCGCATAAGGGTTTCACCTTTCGGTAAAGAGGCAAACAGAAGAACTGATGAGTTCCGAAGGGCATGAGAGCAGAGAGGAAGCCTCTCTCTTTCCAGTGTTCGGGCCCGAAAGAAGCTCAACCCCTGGGATGCAGTGATGCTCCAGAGAGGTGACTGAAGACATCCGTTCATCAAATGCTCACCGGGCTCTTGGGCCTCCAAATTATTTCTCACTGATTACTAGATAAGTATCTTTGGAGCAACTAACATAAATCAAGACTTCATTTCATTTACATCTCTTTCTCTTTTCATAGAGAAGAATAAAAGGCTTGTAGTCAATGACAGCCAATAAATTTGGACTTCCATAATTTACATAAGTCTCTCTCTTCCATAATTGCATAAGTTTGTTTTTTTTCTAGAATGAGAACATCATGCCCAATAGCAATTTCTATTAACATTTGCCAAACTACGTGGATGAGTAAAAAAATTTAATACTGTATAAATATTGACACTCAATGAACTCTTTCATCTTCAGCTAATATTAATCAGACTTTGATGTTTAGTTATAACAAATGGCCATGAATAAAAAATCTCCTTGTTGTACCTTGCATATTGGATCTTAGCATAAATCAACTGAAATACGGCTTCACTGGCTGCATTTTAATAAATACTTTAAAGGGTTTAATAATTTTCTACGACATATACAAGTATGCTTTTAATTTAAGATATTTACTTTAGAGAATTCCACAAATAGACATCAAAACTTCATTACACCTGAGGTTTGCTTTAAAAAAAAAATTGAAGACTTTGCACTTAAAAAGTAACTTCTGTGGTTTACTCAAGCACAACTGATTCTTGAATTTTAATGAGCATTATACATCATTAATGTGGATGTTAGAGTTCAGGAAAGAAATCTAGTTAAGAGATTCCCACATGCCATGGTGAATCACTGAGAGTACTTTTTCTGATAGGGTCATTTCTTCTGCTTAAAAGTAATATGTGGGTCACGCGTTGCGTGTGACATCCACCTGACACCAGGGGAAAGTTTGGTCAGGAGTCAGGATGGGCTTTGTTTGCTGGGTTGTTTTGTCTTCAATTTTTTTTCTCAGCAAAAATTGCAAGTCAACGTACATGTTTATTTATGTTATACAATTTATCCTATCAGGAAAGAGCTTTACTTTTGAGACTATTTGGTTATATAAACATTTTCTCAGTCTTTTCTCAGATGAGTTTGCTTATGCCTAATATCTGAATTCTATATGAATGCAGCAACTTCAGAAGTATTTGTTTTGACCAAGTGCTATTCTGTCCCAAAATGAGGCCTTCAAGTTAAGTCTAGTTCAGATCGTCCCAAAATGAAGGGTATAAGAACAAGTCTAAACCGGTACTGTCCAAGCAAAGCAGAGTGCATGGCGTGTGGCCAGCCTAACAAGCATACGAGGCTGTTGATAGCAAAGAGGCCGAAATGATGTTCTTAGAGGAATACGTACCCAGCGCATCTCAACATGTGGCATTTGGGGCTCACCCCATGTCTGGGAAGCCGCTGTTTATATTCATCCCGTCTCACACTCCTTAGGATTCACCTTGGTTCAGGACGGTTTGCTGCCTGATATAACAACATGCTATCCTCAATCACAGGCCCAAGGGACTGTTTCTGTTACTTATTTATTTTCTGGTAAATGCTTTGTCACCAGCGCTCAATTTCATTTGCTAGAGCGACTTGTAAAGATAACACCATCTGAGAACCCTCAAGCCTTTCTGCTTCTGTTTCCTGAAATTCATCCGTTTCTAGCAACCTGTCTGTGATCCCCAGCCTCCCAGGCTGTTTCTCCAGCAGCCCTTTGCCATGGTGCGGGGAGGAACCCACGACTTCTGGCTGCCAGCACTTGGGAAAGATGGATCCAAGTCTTTGCAGAGCCTTTGTGCTGCCTCACAAAAGAAGCCTTCTCCATCTTCAGTATCGCTGTGTGGCCAGAACCTTTTCTCAGACAGTCTTTACAATCAAGAAAATAAAATATAATGGCAAAGGGATGGGGTTACACTCCTATCGAGCAGCATAATAATTACTTAATACCTTACATAATAATATACTCAGCTCGGTTCTTTATACTCAAACGGGCTACAGATTCATAACTGTCTACACAGCCATCGTTGGGATTCCCTTTATAAAATGTTATCATTTCACCCCCGTGTCTCAGTTTCCTATCTTGTAAAATGAGACTTCGGCTCTATTGTTGTTCTGTAAGTTTAACAAAGCAGAGCATGGAGGCAATCATTCAGGGGCAAATTCTGACCAAGAAAACACACTCAAATGTCAACTACCACAAACATGAGAAATGCAGATCGGAATCAAAATGCATTTCTTTTTAATTCCTGGAATTTCCAAATAATCGTCTCGTCCTCTTTCGCTTTGGAGAAGGGTTCTTCAGCTCACCAGCGGCAAATACAAGGCTGGGTGAGAGTTTCGAGCCTTAAGGTTCGGGGCTGCTATTGTTCACCGGCTTTGCAATTTCCTTCCCTGTGGAACGAAGGGCATATGCATAGCACTGGCAAAGAGTTCTAAGCCGAAGGCACCGTCAGCATCACACAGGCAGGAAAAAACCATATCCAAATGCAGCAGACAACTCGGCTCATCCTTATTCAGTGTGTATTATAGGCCCCGTATTCTGCCAAGCACTTTACATATATTATCTCTGACTATAGTTGCAATAATATTATGAATAGGCATTATTGTTATCTCTATTTTAAAGATGAGGAACTTCAGTCTAGAAAAGTTGGGAAAGTGGCTCAAGGATACACTGTTAGTGAGGAGGAAAGCCAGGATGAAACCAGCATGAGACCGAGAAACGATTTCACTCTATACTCCTTTGTACCCACAATACTAAACGGCTACAATAGGAACAAATGTAAATAATGGGCTTTGAAAGAAATGGTAAATAACACGAATATGCTGAGAAAAGACTCTAAGTAATATTCTAGTCAGGAAGCAGAATGCTCTAGGCAGCATAAATCCATGGATATAAGCACAAAGAATATACCATAGCCAAGAATGTGTTTATTGCAGAAATACAATTTATGGCAAAACTGACATGTACATGAACTAGCTCTTCGACTGTTGAAAATTGTTCATAACTTCTTCTCCTCTTTAAATCTGTATTTTAATTAAATTTTCTCCACATGATTTTATCCTAAGGTAAAATACTTCATGCTTCATAGTATTTTATTCATCTTCCAAAATTACTTGTTAGCAACACACACACATATGTATGTGTATTTGAATATTGTTCCTTTTATGTGACTATTAGATTCTAAGTCAGGGGTTAGCAAACATTTTCTGTTAAGGGGCCAGATAGCAAATATTTCAGGCTTGAAGCCATTTGATTTTAGTCCCAACTACTCAACTCTGTGTTTATAGCATGAAGGCAGCCATAGATAATACATAAACAATTGGAGATAGCTGTGGCCAGTAACACTTCATTTACTAGTACAACAGGTGTCATGGGCTACAGTTTGCTGATCCTTTCTGTAAATTTAAAAGTATATATTTTTGCTAGAATAAGACAATGTTTAGAGTCTAATACACTTTCACTTTTCATTTTCATAAATGTTAGCACTGAATAATTTTTGTACATAGATAAGTATATGGGAATGGAAATTGTTTTATTAGAGTACTATTACCCAGTTTTCTGGTGATTAGAATAGCCCAAGAAGTTAGAAAAAAAAAACAGCATATTAAACCCAAAGAAAATGGAAGAGAAATAATAGAGATAAGAGTAGACATTAATGAGATAGAGAAAGAAATATACAGTAGAGAAAATTATTGGTACCAATCATCTAAAAATGTAATACTTTATCAGATAACAATGTGATTAAGTCCTCTTTCAATAGGATTGAACACAAACCATGAAAAGTACAAAGAAATTGTTATCTAGTCAGTAAAGTCATTTACTTTCTTAACTCCAGCATGAATATTTAGAGATATCCCTCTGTTTGTCATTGTGGAGGTTCTTAATACCACAGGGCAATGCACCATAGTAAGATTATGAGAGAATTGGAAGTAAATCTTTCTTTAGTAAAATGAAGAATGGAGATTAAGAAGGAGGAGGTAGGAGAGGACAATCGGCCCTCTATCACAGGGACTTTCTTACTCATACTTTCGAGGACAGTTTTATTTTAGCACATAATACCCAAAGAATTTGAGGAATACAAGCGATACTTAAGAGTTTTCCATGCCTGCATATCTCCTGGATTTTTCTACTCTCAGGGGCACACATACTCCAGTTTGTTCTAAGTAAATTGATTCTGTCTTTTACAGGATCCAAATCCCTTTGAGAAACTGATGGAAGCTCTGGGCTATTTCACACTGAGTATTTCACATATAATAGTACATATACTCAAAAATTTGCATACAATTTTAAGGAATTCAAAGACTACCCTGAATTCTATGTGACGATGATCAATTAAGGAACCATGGCCCAGATCCAACACCCTCATCTGAAGGTGAGGGATCAAGTGACTAGAAATAGTAGGATAGAGTAGCTGATAGAATAAAATATATGAAGAGTCCTTAGCCCAGAGACTAATTTAAAAAAATTCTTTCCTCTTCCCCTTCAGAATCAGAATGGAAATTTAGGTCTCCTGAACTTCTATTACATAACCGGCTTTTTTTTTTAAATAAGATAGTTTATTTAATTTATCTTAGCAATCCAAATGTCTATATTTGTAACCACATCTTTAATTTGTCACTCTAGCATAATATTTCATAAATGTTTCTTTGAGCCCTAACTTTTGAAACTTTCATTCTCATAGAAAATTTTTGATGTTGGGCTTGCAACAAATGCTTGTTGAGTCAGAAAAAATTTTTATTTTGACAGCGTATTTCAAAATTAATTATGATTTCTCAGGTCTCAAAACTGCTCCAGCAACCCTGAAGCACTCTCAGACGCAGATCATAAAACATATAGACAAACAATGGTGACAAGATAGCCCAAGGGCCACCCCACATGGTTTGAGAAAGGAACTCAGGTAAACAGTCATTTTTCTTCCAGCTGCTGAGAAATAAAATGATATTTCATTCTATCTCCCAGACTAGATTCCAACTGCTGAAAGTATGCCCAGGAATTAAAATAAAAACTCCATAGGCTCAAAAATGAATCACAGGTAGCTGGTAGGTGTCGGTAGTAACCTGCTCTTCTTGGTTTATTGTGTACATATCTAGCATTTCTGTCTTTATCAAGTTGACAACCTGCTCATTTAGATCTGATATAAAGAAAACCCAACTTACCCTGGCTGGTTTGGCTCAGTGGATAGAGCTCCAGGCCTCAGACTGTAGGGTCCCAGGTTTGATTCCTGGTCAAGGTCACATACCTCGGTTGCAGGCTTGATCTCCAGCCCTGGTGGAGGAGGTGAATGAGACAGCCAATCAATGTGTCTCGTTCACATGGATGTTTCTCTCTGTCTCTCCCCTTCCCTTCCACTCTGTATAAAAATCAATCAATCAATCAATCAATCAATAAATAGAAAAATATCTTAGGGTGAGAATTAACAACAATAACAACAACAACAAAAACAAAAACAACACATACATACCAAAAAAAAAACAAATAAACCCTATGTCATGAGTACAACAGTGAAAAAGTGGATAGATGCATCCATTTCATTACAAGCCCTTGATATGATATGAACATGCTATTTATGGTGCATATTTCATGCATGAAGATGTTGGTCTTCAAGATCTTGAAAAACATGGCTAAATGTTTCATTACAAATTACATCCACATTTTGTGTCTGTGTAAGTCAGTGGTTCTCAAGGCAGGGGGTGGAGTGGGGTGGGGTACTTTGGCCACCCAGGCAACACTTGACAATGATATTTTTGATTGTCACAAGTTAGAAAGATTACTGTAGAGGTCATGGAAGCTGCTACATCCTACAATGCACAGGACAGTCCCCCAAAAGCAAAGAATTATCCAACCCAAAAATGTCAATAATGCTAAGGTTGAAAAACCCAGGGTAAGACTATGTATGTAAATCTGTATTTATTTCTGTGACAATTACATATTGCCTGTGTATTTTATTCATTTCTTCAAAAATGTTTTGAAAGTTAGCTTACTTTGCTTGTATAAAAACATTTATTCATAGCAAAAAATTACTGAAATTAAATGCTTTATTTCCAATATTTTAATGTTTTCTGTGTGGGACAAAAATCTGTTCAAGGATATTCGAAAATGCATGAAGAAAAACAAAGTTTATTCTTTATGCTTTATTGATATAGAAAAGAACTCCTATGAGTAACATTTAAAATAATAATTCCCACTTCTTGATGCTTTAAGCACATCCCATTTTGGAATGTCAATTTTTTGATAGCCAAATAAATATTTTTAAATGAACAAAATTCAAAGATAGGTCTTTAAAATGTACATATTTATGATGTTTCCTCACCTCTATTCTTAACCAAAAAATGAGTTTCCACAACATTTTAACTGAAGATCAAAAAAAAAATGGCATGCTAGCAAATGTGACATTAATATAACTGATCAAATCTTTGGTTGTTTCTGAAAATATTTGCAGACAGCAGAATTCTCTCTAGCTGGTTTATGAATAATAAAGTATTTTAGAAATAATATGTATTTTACTGAATACTTGGAGTGTCCAAGTATAGTGTTTGAATACTACACAGTCTGGAAATACAACAGGAGAAACCCTAAAAAACACCACTAAATCTAAAGGTGAAATGCAACTGCTCTGCCCCTGCTGGTCCACACCTGTGACCCCAAGTCAGAAACTCCACTATTGCAGAGTTTGGAGGATGGGCCACCTCTGACAGCAATCACTCGGGGAGACACACTTTGGGCACACCACCACCCATGTTGCCCATGCTCCCTCCAAATCAAGGGCAGGTGGGTCGGCTTGGTGAAAGCTAAATCGTTCGCAGGACCTTGGCTGTCAGCAAGTGTGAAAATGTAGATTTTAGCTTTATAGTCTCTATAGGTCTAGAAGTCAAGATAAAAAGAATTGGAATAGGAGCTGAGCCAAAATGTAGTATCTGTCATAGTCACCAAATTATTTTAAGATATCAGCATTTTAAAAAATATTTATTTCAATAGCTGTCTAATTTTGTTCTAAAGCCATTTATAATCCTGTTTGTTTATTTGTTACAACTCTTCCTGTGTGTGTTCTTTCTACAAATATTAAGCTTAAGTGCCATATCATTTATTTATATATCCTAGCAATAAATATTTATTGAATGCCCACTATGGAATAAGCTCTGTTCATTCTGTTGCATACAGCTGTGAGTTTAAAAGGCAAAAGTCCCTGATCTCGTGGAATTCACATTCCAAAGGGGATCAATAAATCAGGTAGGATTAGGGTTGGCTGCATATAACAAAAACAAAACTAAGGTACAGAAGCTTCGACAAGACAGAAGTTTGTGCCGTATATAAAAGAAGTTTGAAAAGGTGAAAGGATGGGAAAGTGGTCCCAACTTTTCACTCTTCCCTGCCTCACCCCCTTTATATGTAAGAGGTGAGACCCACTTCCGGGAACCTGGGCTGGCCTTGTGACATGGTTTGGCCAATAGAATGAGGCAGAAGTGCTGGTGTGCTAGTTCCAAGCCCAAACCCTAACGGCCTTGCATTTTCCCACTTGCTCTTTAGTGCTATTGTCCTTATAGGAGAAGCATGTGCCCAGCTGCTCTGCTAGAGGATGACAGCCACATGGAGCAGAGCCGAGGCACCCCAATGGTCCCATTTGAACCCCACCTAGATCAGCCAACCCTCCACTATCCCCTGGAAGCATGAGAGAGCCCAATCTCAGAGAACCTGAGCCCCACACGAGAGAAAAGAATTTGGGGGCACCACTGAGGTTCTGTGAATGTTTCTCACTCGGTTTTACTAAGGCAACAAGAGAGATGATGTAGGAACAGAGCCTGGGCAAGTGGGAAAGCTCAGAAGTGTTAGCAACCCAATCTCCTTTTATTTTGTAGCCCTGCATCCTCAGTGTTTGGCTTCTATTTCATGGCCCAGTACTGCTGCTTAGCCATCTCATCCAAATCCAGCCAGTGGGGGCGAAAGAAGGGTGGAGAATGGGATCAATGCTTCGCTTCCTGGAAGTTTTATAGACACACTTAGTTATAGTCCTGTCTTGCTGCAAGGCATGAGACCCAGAAAATGTAGTCTTTATTGTAGAAGGCCCCTTGGGAAGGCACATGGGCATTTCTTTAATTATTGTTAGTTGAACTCAAGGCGACAGGCAGAGCCAGGCCCTGGGAACACGCTTCACTAAAAAGGCGGATGTGTTATCAGCGTGGCCTTCACCTTTGCCCAGGTGTCCAGGAGCAGGCTTTGAGATATAAATCCAGTCAAGCTTGGGCCTACTCAAGAATGTAAATAATCTCCTTTGATCCTAATTTTGGTGAAATCCCCTAGTATTTGGGGTTATAAAATAAACTTGCTCCCTGGGCTCTGGGTCCCTGTCCCTCCATCAGAGAAGACAGCGTCTCACCCAGCTAGCTTCCAGCTTTGCTTCTATTTCTTTCTTTATTTCTCAATCCCCAGCCCCCTCCACTCGTAACCAGTTCATCTCTCTTTCCATGCTGGAGATCCCCACCAAATCTGTCCTCTTCCCTACTCTACCCTCCCCTCCCCCCGACCCGTGCCACAATTTATTCCCATTGTCCATGCAAATTTGGGGCCCTGACACTAAGGAAGAATGGAAGAATAGATACTGGGGGACAAAAGGAATAAAACATATTGTGTGACAATAAAACATATTGACAGCAAAAAAAAAAAAAAAGTTACCTAAATTCCTACTTTTATTCATAGTTAGGGCTCTCCACAAAATGAAAGAGTTTCTAAACTTAAGAAACATTTCTTCCTGGATAGATTATGAATTATGAAACTTAATAATTGAAGCAACATTAATATTCATACAGCCCAAAGAGAATTTTTTCCAATGTCATTTTACTGCTCTATGCAATTTTGCTTTTTGCCAAAGGGACAAACACTTTTCTAACAGTGTCCAACTGTCTAAATAATTCAGCCAGTGTTAGCAAGTGATAGAATAAAGTAGGATTCCTTCTCATCTTAAGTGGCCATTAAGGACAACACTTTCCATCTGGGCTGAAAGACTTACTTTAAAAGCACATTTTGGGATATGGTAAAAAGACTGAAAGCCGAAGACAAATAGCTTTAGCACCTACAGGGCCATGGTCCACCAGCTCTTGTGGAATTCACCTGACAATACAAATTCAGCTCTATTTTTGAGTAAGGAATCCAAGCTTAGTAAAAGAATATGCCATGATCCTTTAAATTATGCATCAATCATTTAAACTATAATTCCAAATACAATTATTCTATTCTAGGGTTTTTTATCTTAAAAATCAAACCCTAAATTCACTGGAGCAGAGCTATATTTTTAAGGTTGTTAAGTGAAATTGCAGATTAACTCTGGCTAATTGGCATGCATGAACTGCACACAAACACACACATTTTCTAGAAATTGAAATCATTTCGCCCTCAACTTCCCATGTTCTTAAAGAACCTGTTCCCAAAGGCTCATCGAAGATTCAGTCTTCACAATTCCTGCAGAGTGAGCAGTGGGGCAAATTACTGGCTGTAGGTAACTGCAACAGCGGTCGACGCCTGACCTCAGGTGAGAAAATCATACAGCTCTTTCTTCCAGAAGTTTATACTTGAGGCACAGCAGCTCTTAAGGTGATGACCTGAGAGAAGGGTGGTGGAGCCATCCCCTTCCACGTCTCTACTTCAGTAGGGAATGGCAGACTTCAGAAAGAATGGAGAATGAATTAAACAAAAAGAGTTATGAGAAACTACGAAGCCCAAGAATCAGCAGGAGAAAGAGAGAGAAGTGAGCTGTTTCTGGTTACTCTCCTGACTTCAGTTCCTCATGACGCCAAATCAACCAACCTAGTTGCATCTGGGCCAAAATAGTATCCCCCTTTTTGTTATAAACTCCTGTGATCAACTGTACAAGTACTACTGAGGCCAACTTCTCCCCTTGTAAAATAGATCACATCTTCTATCTCTTATGCGAGGCCATCATTCCAAACACAGCAGTTCCCCCTTTTTTTGAGGGGATACATTCCAAGACCCATATCTGTGGATGCCTGAAACCACTGATAGTACTGAACTCTATATCTACTGCTTTGTCCTATACGTACATGCCTATGAAAAAGTTTATGTTAAGCACAGTAAGAGATTAATAACAATCTCTCTAGATATGAAAGCCTAAGTGACCATTGCAACCAAATGGACGACCGAACAGGCTGCATGGGGCGACCAGGCCGACAGGGGTGGGGGGGGCAGTTGGGGGTGACCAGGATGGCAGAGGGGGACAGTAAAGGGGTGACCAGGCTGGCAGGGGGGGAAGTTGGGGGTGACCAGGCCAGTAGGGGGAGAAGTTAGGGGCTATGGGGCAGGCAGGCAGGTGACTAATTAGGATCTAGTGGTCCTGGATTGTGAAGGGGATGTTCGACTGCCTGGGGATTGGGTCTAAAGCAGCAGTCGGACATCCCCCAAGGGGTCCTGGATTAGAGAGGGTGCAGGTTGGGCTAAGGGGACCGCCCACCCCCCTTGCACAAATTTCATGTACCAGGCCTCTAGTAACTAATACTAAAATAGAACAGTTGTAACCAATACTGTAATAAAGGTTATGTGAATGTGGTGTCTCAAAATAACTTACTATACTGATCGCACCCTTCTTCTTCTTGTGATAGGTGAGATGATAAAATGCTTTCTTAAGTGGAAAACTTTCACCTTTTCCCTTAAAGGAAGTGCTGTATGGCATCTCTTTGGCTTATCTGAATTGCCAGCATCACTCCTCTTTCACTTCAGGGCCATTATTAAGTAAAATAAGGATGACATGAACACCAGCACTGTAATACCATGACAATCAATCTGGCAACCAAGACAAGATGGCTACTACTACTAAGGGGTGGGTATCTCTAACGCTCAGACACGCTAGACAAAAGGATGCTTCACCTCCTGGATGGGAAGGAGCAGGACAGCATGTGATTTTATTACCCTACTTGGAATGGCATGCAATTTAAAGCATTAATTGTTGATTCTTGGAATTTTCCATTTAATATTTTCAGACAAGAGTTGACCATGAGTAAGTAACTTAAACCATCAAAAAATGAAACTATGAATAGAGAGGACTGCTGTACTATCCTCAATTTCTCCTGGAATGTCCATTATTTTTCTCAATATTACATCACTCCCTAGTGCCAAAGCAGTATGAATCATAGTATATGCTAAATAAATATATATTGAATGGACTCACCTAATGGGAAAAGTATAGTCAATAGAGATCGCTGCTTCACAGAAATAGCTTGGCAAGCCAAAACCGGTGTGGCTCAGTGGATAGAGTGTCAGCCTGAAGACGGAAGGGTCCCAGGTTCGATTCCAGTCAAGGTTATATACCTTTGTTGTGGGCACATCCCCAATAGGGGGTGTGCAGAAGGCAGCTGATCGATGTTTCCCTCTCATTGATGTTTCTGACTTTCTATCCTTCTCCCTTCCTCTCTGTAAAAAAATCAATAAAATATATTTTTTAAAAAGAGAGAAATAGCTTGGCAATACTACAGTGAGAGAAGGGAGTGTGTGTCGATTGGGGGGAGGGGAGACTACACCACTGGAGAAATACTTGGGAAGGTCACAGGTCCACAAAAAGATTGAGTTTCAAGCATGAGATTATAGAAAGCTATTTGTCTTCCAGGCCTTATCACACCAACTTCAGTATGAAATGGATTGCAGTTGGAAGAGCTGCAGCACACAGACTCTCTGAGAGGGAGAGTCCGAGTCAAAAAGGGAGACAAGCAGAGGTCACTGGAGGAATGTTAAGGCTCTGACACCTGTAGCAATAGCCCACTTTCTGGCCCAATTCATGTAAGTCTTCCCACTAAATACCTTTTACCTTAGTTTCTATCACTTGATACAAGATATCCAGCTTTCAAGAACAGCCTAAGGAGACATGACTAAATGTGATGCAGTATCCTGGGTGAGATTCTGGAAAATGACAAGAGGAAAAACTAAGGAATGTTGAATAAAGTATGTACTTTCGTTAATAACAACGTATCAATATTGATTCATTGATTGTGACAAATGCATCACACTAATGTGATGTTAGCTATAGGGGGAGCTAGGTGAGAAGCAGATAGGAACTCTGTACTATTATCTGCAACTTTTTCTGCAAATCTACAACTATTTTGAATTTAAGAAAAGATTTTCAGAAATAATAGTGGAAGTTGAAAAACAATCTTAAGTAATAGCCTCAACATCCTAATGGATCATTCTTTATTCACTAAAAATATCCCTTCTGGGATCTGGGGATCATGAAATATCACCACAGTTTTCACACAAAATGAAATATTTAGAGGTGAGTGTCCTAATGACAGAAAATACTTGTTTTAAAACATGTTTCCTCTTCCACAATAAAGATCACAGTAGGGTGTAGGAGAGGACATTTTTCTCTCCAGTGCTATCCTAAAGACTAAGCTATATTTACTGGGGCGGGGAGAGAATCGAGAAGAAAAGTCATTAACCTCTATGGCTATTGACTTTGACAGTTCTTGGCTCTTTCTTTTATTTCACAGAATGTTCTCCTCAGGGTAGAAGGTAGATGTAAGCATCTATGTTGGATGTCTACAGCCCAGGGCAACGGGAATGAACAATCCTGCAGACGTATCTGGTTTCCATGCCAGAAAGTGGTATGTCATTCTCTTGCCTTCCACAGTCTCACAGAAGACATCCACACCTGAGCCACCACTGTTCAATTTTGCTGTTTTTGTAGCGCAACAAACATTTATTAAGTAGTTACTAAACAAAAGGTTATATGTAACTAAGGATGATGAACGTTCAAGCTTTAAAGAAGTTTATAGCCAAACAGGATTAAGTAATATACCTAATAACTATAACAAAGTATGTAAAAGTCTTATTATGCAATGATGGATGTGGGAATAAATAAAGGAATTAGATAGTACGGTTCCTGAAATGTAATAATCTCCATATTATTTGGGGGGGGGGGGGCGGTAGAGAGGGAAGAGCTCAAAGACATAAACTTGTGAAAAGGTTTTAAGGTCACATTTGCATATTTTCAGAGGATGATCCTAATGATTACAACTAAGGTATTTCAGAGATGCATTTTCTGAAGTACAAGCTCTTTCAGCCACACTTTCCCTCCTTCTAATTGAAGAAGGTCAATTAGAGCCATGTTGACCCTACCAACATTTCCATAAGTACATGAAAAGAACTTGCTGAAAGTCTAGGCATCTTCGAAATAGTTTTTCCCGATAGCTCATGTTCTAACCATGAAGCCAGTCGATTCCCTTGGCATCAATCTGCATGGTCATCCAAATCACAGGCCCTACCCCCTTCCTCCCTAGCTGGCCTTCCAAGTTCTTATCTTCTCTGAATTTCACTGTCAGCTGTTTCATGATGCCCTTTGAACCCCCAAATCTTCTGTAAATAAGCTCTTCTCCTTCCAGAGTGTTTCCTCCCAACTCCTTTACTGTAAAGTCTTCTCTACTTCCTTTTGTGCTCACAAATCTACTTACTCGTTAGCATGTTACGCTGTTATAATTCCTATTCATTTTTACATTCCTATGAATTTACCAAGTGTTAAATTATTTAATGCACACAACAATAACATGTAGTAAATGCAAGTTTATATGGTGAAAATTGTACATGCATATGGTTTAGAGAAAGGGTCAATTTGGATTAGAGTTAATCAGGTTCCCAGTTAAATGAATGCAGGATTCGTTTATATAAAAATAAATAGCATTTAAAAGAAAACAAAAAGTAATTAAATTTTCTCTTTTCTTTCCTTCAACTTTCCTAAATCCCTGAAGAAATGTAACAATGTCATAAGGGTGACAGCTTCTCTCTGTGATCCTTCTACACTTACATACGCAGGATGACAGAGGTGGATGAGGTCAGAAGAAACGGTGGTTTTCACAGGACCCACACAATCAGTAAGAGGCAATTCATACCTTGGGAAGTGTGGTCCTGATCATCGACTGCACTGCTAAGATGAGACTAAAGAACCAAAATATGGGCTTATGTCAGAGAAATCAACAAGTATAAAAGCAAGCCCATCATATTATTTTCCTCATCAGAATTTAGACTCTTAACAGTGGATGTTCAGTGATAACTCAAAAATTTCAGTACTTCAATTCATGCTGGTGGACAGTTACATTTTGTAAACTTTTGTATATAAATTTCATATAATAATTTTTTTAAAGTAAAATAAATCTTTATGGCTTAATATTATGGAATAAGGAAAACTCACTCAGAAAAAGTCACAATTAAATTTACCATTCATAATTATAGATGTAGTAAAGGTCAAAGAGGAATTCGGTATCAATAACTTAATACAGAAAAGTCTTCATTTTTCTTTTTTTTATAAAAAAATATATCTTATTAATTTTTTTACAGAGAGGAAGGGAGAGGAACAGAAAGTCAGAAAAACATCAATGAGAGAGAAACATTGATCAGCTGCCTCCTGCACACCTCCTCCTGGGGATGTGCCTGCAACCAAGGTACATGCCCTTGACCAGAATCAAACCTGGGACCTTTCAGTCCACAGGCCGATACTCTATCCACTGAGCCAAAAGAGTTCCGGCAAAATGTCTTCATTTTTCATTCCAGGACTACTTTTATTCAAATGATATTGCTGTTGGAAATTAAATAACAGGCAGTAATGTTGAAAATTGGGTTATGAGAATAATTCTAGTCCTCCTCTAAAGCAGAAATGTTTTTAAAGGTACTTGCTATGATCACAACTCAATAATTTACACCAGTCTCAGGGCCATTTGAGAAAGAATACAAGAGTAAGATACATTAGGGTGAAAATATCACCTTTGTTATTCCTTAAGCTGATATGAAAGAATGTGTTTTAATGTGCAGCAACAATATGCTTCTAATATTGCACCTAACTAGGCAGACTCACCCACCCAGTGTCAGGCAGGGCTGAAATTCACAGGCCTTCCCAGAGGAAAGCACATGCCTCCAGTAGGCAAGCGTTCTCAAAGAGAGAGGGAGTGGAAGGGGTGGAATTCTATACATCTGGTTCCTCCTCCCAATCTCACCGATCAGGTAAATTCAAATGGGGAAGGGTGGAGAGCAAGAGTAAAGACAAACAGGAGTGACAACCAGTTCGAAATACAAACTGAAAGATGCTGAGTGTTACACTAATGTATGCCCCCAACAAGGATGGAAACATTTTGGGAGTCCTCCTTCCCAAAAGCAACTTTGTTTTCTTGCTGGTATCTAACTTTTGTTTTGTCACCATTTTTAAAACTCCCTCTTCACACTCTATTGTAATGAGTCATATCTATTTTTCTAGCCTAACGACAAGCTCCA